>JAQBSW010002980.1:0-91914 GCA_029291075.1 Eudiplozoon nipponicum
CGATTTGGTAATGGCCAATCCTTCTAGAACTTTGGCCATGTTCGCCACTGTTCTCTCTAAGGAGGAGATTCTATCATCTTGCGGGGGTGAAGAAAAGGATGATGGATTCACTTTGGGTTCCAAAACCCTATATTCTAACTCACATCTCTCAGACAAGTCATCTATAGAGAGAGTGTTGGGGAGCTGTCTGGCAAAGAGTTTTAATGTTTGGGGAAGATTATTAATAAAAACAACCTTAGCCTCATGGTCAGAAATGTTGGTTTTATACCAACGCTTCCGTAATTCCCTCAGTATTTCTATGGGGCCAAGATTTGGCATATCTAACTGCGCATATTTGTTTATTATCTGATCAGTTTCCGTGGGTCCAAGCAAGGATTCTACCTCGTTTTGTAGGCCCAAAATGGGATAAGGTAGCTTCCTAATGGCCTCAAGCTTAGGATAAATCCGTCGCTGCAATTCAGAAGGTAGTTTAGCAAAAACCTTTGACAGTTTTTGATGACTGTCATAATCAGGAAACGGGGAGAAAGCGGAGTCTACGCGCATAAAAAATAACTCACTATCTCCATGCCAAACAGGAACATCAATATCTAAAATTGGACCTGACATTTAACAATCTTACGGGATCTTAAAAGCATAAATTTATAAGCAATATGAAAATATATAAATATACTTTAACGAAACGCTTACCCACAAACAGCTTCCACAGTTGAATAAGAGCAGAACAAAGAAGTCACTGTTTCCAAAATCCGAAGTTGAGTTGTTGAGTACGTACGGTGCCGTTTTGTACGTAGAAAAGATGAACAAAGGACCCGTTGGCCTTTGATGCCGATGTGTTATTATTATCCCCACAAATCCACGAATATATACCCAACAGATTTCCCAGAAAACCACAGATCAGGGTAAAGAAAATACAAATGTCAATCTATTTATCCCAAATAGATGAAAAAGGAAGTCAATTTTATTTATACCGAAAAAATCAGAACAATAATCAATATCCTGGCGCGGTCGCCAATTTTGTAAACGCCCCGGCTTCAAGTAAATGCCGTACGACGTTACAAATTCGGTTAAGGTGCTCTGAATAGAGATTAGTTACTGATATGGGGGCCCTTAAGAGGGCCTGGTAATGCGTTCGCTTTAAGTCTTCAGAGTTGAAGATGTCCTAGAGCCTTGGGTGGACTCTGGTTGAGTTTTCGCTCCCGTGGTTGAGCTGTGATCGCGTTGTGGATGGTGTCCTGCAGGTCCTGCACTCAATTGGCTCGTCTCTCCGGTATCCCGCAACAAGATGAGTCACGGATGTAGTTAGTTGTTGGTGAAACGATCAAATCACCAGCGTAGGTATTGACAGCCGACAGAGCGCACACGTATTGACAGCCGACAGAACGCACACGCGTGAAGCAGGTAGACGGCAAATGACACAACTGACTTGCATGGTAAATTACCGTGCTTAAATAGCATGCAATATGTGTACTTGCATACTATTGGTTAAACGTGGTTAAACGTGGTTAAACGGCAATTTGCTTTTTTCTCATTGGTGCAACGTAAATAAATTTGAATTTAATTTACGCAATATTTCGGCGATTGATTTGTGTCGTTACAACACATAACTGGAGAATACTAAATTTTCATTGAGTATACAACCTAATCTACCCTTTCATTAAGTCTCATGAAAACTTCTACCTCCTTGATGATCAACATGGATTCTTGAACGGCCGCTCATCTTCCACCAACTTAGTTAGTTTTCTCGATCATTGCTACTCTTCTTTCTCTTCAGGGCTTCAGTGCACTCTCCTCTTCTTAGATATATCCAAGGCTTTTGACTCGCTGTCATTTTCAGCAATCGAATCTGCCTTAATGAGAAGCGGTATCTGCGGCAACGTTCTCAATCTTATCAGTTATTATCTTCGAAACCGATATGCGACAGTAAAAGTTGGCAGTAGTCACTCGAGGCCAACCCATGTCCGATCCGGTGTTCCCCAGGGCTCTGTACTTGGTCCCATTCTCTTCAACCTTACACTCGCACACATACAGGTTGAAGACACTCTTTTCAAGCTGTTCAAATATGCGGATGATATGGTCATCGTATTCAGCAACCCCACAACTTCCAACCCTTCCTCATCCCTTATATCGGAGCTCCTATCCTCGCTCCACTTGCAGCTCAGCGGAATCGGACTCAAACTAAATCCCACCAAAACTCGCTTAATGAGACTCTCGTCTGATCCATTCTGCTCTATCCCGGCTGCCAACTACCCCCTCGACATAGAAATAATAGATTCGGCCAAACATCTCGGCATTCAATTCTCAAAATCCCTAGACTTCTCCCCACACCTTACACACACTACTTCCAAACTCTTCAAATGGGCCCGTCTGATCTGTTTTAAGACTAACAATCCCACTCTCCAACTCACATTATTCAAGGTCTACGTTCTGCCCCTCATTTCCTACGCCAGCGAATTCTACTGTCCTCTCACCCACGCCTCCTCGTACACCATTGAACAGGTATCCTCCAGATTTCTTAAGCGAGTCTTCCCGAACTGCCAAAACTACAGGGAACGCCTACTTCTAGCTAACCTTCTTCCGCTTTGGTTCACACGTCACCTTCGAGTCATTTCTTTTATCCATAAGATCTCAACTTCCTTACCACTCTCCAACTTTGCCCACCCAAGTCACCACTACGCCACACGTTCTAGTAACTCTTCTATCCAAGCCAACCATACCCCACCATATTTAAAATAGTCTATCTCTTCTCCAAAGCCACCAATGTTTTCAACGCTCTTCCCACAGATATAAACCACCTATCCCAGCACGAATTCAAAAAGGCAGCACATCAGTACTTCTTCAACAAACTTCTCTGCGACACCACCGATTGGAAACGAAACTGGTTCCTTCTCAATCCATAACATTCACCTCTCCCCAGGCTATTCTCTTTAATCTCTCTAATCTTCCACTTTACCTCCTTGGTCTTCATCCTTTCTTCTTGACTCACTGATTCCTCTTTTCAACCCATTCATAACCCCATCTTATCCATGTAGTGGATACCTTACTAAGTTTTCTTCATCCAATTCTTTTCTTTCTTGTTTCAGCGGAGGACCGATAACCCAACAGGACATCGACCTTCCCTGGCCTTCCTTCAATCACAACCTCGTTCTACGGATACCTGCGACACGTACAAGAAGCTGGTTTTCAATCCGGCTGATTCCATCCACGTCCATGCTATGCTCCATCAACTCAATCTACACGACAATGGACTCCATCGACCGATGTCTGCCCACGATCAGCCACCTTTATCATCTTTATTATATATATTTTCGAACTCACTTTTACCTAGAAGCTCTGACAATTCATGGACTTTCTCCAATTGATCTTGTCTAGTCAAATGGAATTTTGTTCCTACTTATTTTTTTTCCACCAGATTGAACTATCATTGACGTTTTTATATCTTTTACCTACCAAAAACTCCCCAGTCATCAAATACTTTGCTAGTCACAATTCCACTCACCTCCACATATCCTACCCTTGATTTGTTTTTCAATGGTCGGGCCAGTTGGCCTTTGATGCCAAATAAATGTATTATTATTATTATTATTATTATTGAAAAATAATTCAATTGAGGAGGACCGATAAACTTGGGTCGTTTTCTCAGCGGGGCCATCTACTAAGCTGGAGTCTGGACGGTGAATATAACAAACAAATCAATAATGAGATTAGATTGGACAGAAAACATACGCATAAATCGACAGTCCTTGAGATTCAAATTATGTGAATTACTTAAGAAATAACCAATCCAACACACCGAAGAGAAGTTAGAATTTAATGTGTAGCCTTTTTTACTGGTCAATCAATGGACTAGCTTCGAGCTAACGGCAGAATTTAAATAGCGGGATTTGAGTAGCTCAGGTAATCGAAGATGGATAGTTGGTATTTACACGCCAGAAAATCTCATATAATGAAAATTAATCGTGTTTGAGATTAAAAAAACCAGACAGGCATTTCTATGAAAAATGGCATGAACAAACACAAAAAAATACATTACAGAATTCTATATTACGATGAACTCAACCAAAGCAAAGCTACAAAATTGAAATAATATCCATTAAGCAATATTGATGATGAGAAATTTGTAAAAGATGCTCCACAGTAGCCACGATGAGACAGCTTTTTAATTAAAAACAGTAAAATCGAAGATACAACTGAAGACGCTCATATATTTTAAAATATGGTTACAGCAAAAAATAATTCTGTTACGAGTGTGTGTATATACAATATGACACTACTGCGACGAGATTATTAAAGTACAACTGAAGCAGCAATTTTTCCTCTAAGTTATACAGGCCATAGAATTTATGAATTAAAGCTATGGAACAAAATAAGGGGGACACGAGATGAGACTTCATGAAAAACTCTAATTCATTTTTATTTAAATCAAGTTTTCGTTCTTGATATAAAAGCCAGTCTCGTTATACACAGACAATTTACAGTATAAATTAAGCATCGTAGAATTTAGAAAAGGCAATTCATCCAGTAGGTCGGTTTCGTCATTGGGCATTCCTCATGTACTGTCCAGAATTTGTTGCGGATAGGGCTCGAACCTAAGAACGTTTGCTTCTAAACCTGTTGCTCTAAACAATGAACAACCCTGTCGCACCTAATCCAGTATGTTTAAAATTTTGACGGCGAACATTTTAATTATAAGGCTCTGTCAATTTACGATGAGTAAAAGACGTAATTTAAAAAGGCACAAATACATATAAACTTGAATATAAAGAAAATAAAATTCAACTTTTTGTACTAACTGAAAATAAAAATAATTTAAAATAAATGCCATAGATATACAATTAGTGAAATAGTGACTTAGTTCAAAAAATAAAATTAAATGGGTACATAATATTCTGAAAGTCAGTAATAAAAATTTTGGGAAGGGTTGAACTTCGTACTAATAATGAAAGACAAATTTAGTCTCTAAATCAAACGGATCGTACAGAGCCTGTGGAGACTACCGTAAGCTAAATTCAGTGACAAAATCTGATGCATATCCTATTCCAAATATCAACACTTTACTTGAAAAACTCAACGGCAGCAATTTCTTCTCAGTGATTGACCTCAGACAAGAGTACCATCACATACCGGTAGCACCAGAGGATATCGAGAAATCTGCAGTCATCACTCCATTTGGCCTTTTTGAATATATAGATGACATAATAATATAGAGTCAATCTAGGGAGAAACACGGGAAGCACTTGGACGCTGTTTTGTCAAAGCTGCAATATAAAGGATTAGAAGTTAAACCAAAGAAGAGCAGGATTGGTTACTTAACTGTAAAATTTCTTCGCCACTTCATTTCCAATTCTGAAATAACACCATTGAAAGGTAAGTTACAAGCGACAAGAGAATTACCAGAACACAAAACTGTACGCCAATTGTGTAGATTTTTGTGATTATTAGCTAGTACTGTCTTTTTATACCAAATTTAGCTTGAATTTTAGGTTCGTTAACTCGACCAAAAGTTCGTGGTCGGAGCACTATCAAAAAGTCCTGGCATATTAAATTTAGCCCAGACGACAATGGGGAAATTCCTGAAGGTTGGGATCTGTTAAGTCAAATCATCACATTAGAGCTAGTGGACTGGAATAAGCCTTTTAAGCTGGTTATATATGCCACCGATGTAGTGATAGGGGCAATAGAATTCTATAGTTGGAAACTCCAAAATCGTGAAAATAAATATGACATGCTTGAGAAAGAATTACTTGCGGTTTATGCTGCCGTGCTACATTTCGACCACCGCTTGCATGGACATCAGTTTACTATATTGACAGATCATAAGCCGCTGATAAGTATCTTGGATATGACGAACAGGCTCAATTATTCTCGGCGGGTGAGTTCACAAATAACCCGACTCTCAGAATTTTTTAAACATTTCTCATATCTCTGAAAGGAGAATGTGTTGGCAGATACTTTCTGTTGACCAAACATATCAGATAAAGATATGATGTGGTCAGAGCCAATTGTCGGCTCTGTTGCATTTTATAATGATTTTTCCCAGCAATTAATGGAAGCGCAGGTTACAGTATATGTGTTGTCTAAGTTTTAAAAAAAATTGTTACTATGTTAAATCTCCGGGAGCCCACCTGCACCCTACGCACCTTTTGATCCAATGTGTAAGCTAATTCAACATAAATTTGATCACCCTTCCAATAAGGCAACTAGCAGGTTCGACCAAAGCAGCTTTCATTGTTCCAGTAGTTTTCATCTGAAAAGATATTTCGACCAAACTTACCGAAGGCCTTCATCAGTTGCATTTCGCTTCACAAGTTTAACAAACGAAACAAATGAAGCAAGCGCGTTATTTCCTCTAGCCATAATATTTATACTTCAGACTGACCTTTCATTAGCTATTCGCGTTTCACATGTGTGTGTGTTTTCATCTAACTAATTTAGACCAGAGTGGCTGAATAATAATTTATCAATTGCATGCGTCAACTATTCGTTTTACACACTCAATGTAAATGACGTAACTGGGATGGCCCCCACTTTCAGATGGGGGAGACCCATAATTCAGAAACACTCGTCATAAAAACGTGCCACGAGTGATAAATCTAGAAGTCCGAAAGACCAATGCACAGGTTAAAGTTCAATTCAAACCACTAGGTTGTACTCAAGATAGACAAGTTAATAACAATTATTGGCATACTATAAAATAGGCGCACGCCACGCATGTGCAGGTGTATCTGCATGCATAAAATAGAATAGAATAGAATATCTTTATTTGGATTCAAACCACACATATTCCATCAAATAATAAAATTGGAAAATGTACAATATATATTAAAAAATTATCACATCACAATAATTGTGCAATTAATCTCATGTAGATAGGTATATCTCACTAGTTGTACAATACAATATATCAATATCAGAAAGTTCGACTGAAAAGAATAATATATACATCACCAAATTAGGAATAATTAAGGTATAATTCGAGTGTAACATTATGCAAAAATTGAGAACCATGACTAGCAATTGATTGTATGTAATGTTAACTAATTTGAAGAAATAGTGCATAACATTTCAATTATAATAATACAAAACTTGGAAATAAAAATCTCAAGAAAATCTGTTTCCGATAACAATTATCCTTGTCTTTTATTCAACCATGAGAAAGTATTAGCATAATCAAAAAAATAAAAAATATCAGCAGGATTGCAGACTTTTTCAAGTTCATTAGATAAAGTTTTAAAAGACATCTTAGATGTAGGCATTTCTCTAAGCCCCTTCGGCAATTGGTTATAAATTTTGTAGATTTTCGAGAAAGAGAATAATTTGCACGCTACATTCCCCATCATAGGAGAAGATATTGCCAAATGTCCAGATCTAGTTCCAACTTCATGACTCTTTCTTATCGGAGTCATATAGGCACTAGTCCACTGGTTCAAATGGAAAACTTTTATACAATAACACATCCTCCGAAACCACAGAGATTGCAATGACACAAACTGTAATCTAGAGGCGTATATAGTGCAAGAAATAGGACTAATATGTTTCACAACCTTCATTTGTACAGCTTCTATATTATTAGGCAAACCCATTTTTAATGGATTCCAAGTAGCGACAGCATATTCTAGTACCAGTCTAATCCATATTATATACATTTGAAGTTTTATATCATTTGATAAGATATTTCGATTTATTAGTGCCCATCTTTTCGTGGCACTACCTACTATACTTTCAATATGTCTCTCAGCAGAAGCTGTACATTGAATAGTTATGCCTAAATCCTTAATTTCTTGCATAAGTTTAATCTCAAACACATCATTAATAACAGCATCATGAAAATAAACATATTGAAAGTTTGTTCTGTTCCCTATTTTTAAAGCTTTCGTCTTTTTATTGTTTATTCTCAGCCCTAGTGTAATCAAATATTTACTCAAATCATACAAATCTAATGTCACATCATTTTTCGGGCAGTCAGACACTGGAATTTCTGATTTTTATTCTTCAAACCAAATAGCGTACATAAGAATTTATGCAATCCTCCCTTAGGAAATCGAATTGCGGTGATCGATGTAGATTATGCTACCATAAGTACACTTTCTGGAGATCTAAAATAGTGCAAAACTTATGCAACATTATATCCTTGAGTATAGTACTCGGATTCGGTAGAGGAAATATAAATCACCTTTAATTACCGAATGTAATATATGATCATTACCACAAACTCTCCATGTCCTGGTTCAGATTTAGGAACTACCACTATTGGAGAATAAAATGTTGTAATTTTGATTCCTACAAATTCCTTCTTCACTTAATCGCTTCAACTCTTCAATATAAATGTGTTGTTCATGTTGTGACAATGGGTGAGCCTTCGGCGAACAGAGTAGTGGTGCCCTTAACTCGATTTAGTGTTCTATGATTGTCTTCAGCCTATTCCATTTTGTACTGAAAGGTAGAAACCCGACCAGGTACGCCAAGTCATCGGCGACGACGGGCCTTGGTATTCCCGCTGAAATAACTACTGAGGTCTTAGTCTCAGTATAAGTCACTGTCTCCTTGCCTTGTCCAATGATCCTGATCTAAGGATCTAAAGCAAGGTTTAAACGAATCAGAAATCTGTCCAAATGATGCTGTCTTTAACATCAGCGTCCAGAAAATTCCAATGTCAGTGACAATTCTCTAACGCCGTTTACCACAATTGGAATTTTGTTGTCAGCCCATTATTGATAATCAAATGTGGGGCTATATATTTTCACCACACTGGATCAAACTAATCTCACTTCGGCACCCATGTATTTTAAGGAATTAAAACCACTTTGTTTATCTGCCATGACTAACTTTTTGTGGCTTTAGCCAGCAACATCTTCATAATTTCCTTCAATCTGAAATCAAACAGATTTCCGAGCTACACTATAGTGCTTCTCTTCCATTGAAGTTCTCGAACCAAAATACAATGATCAAGGGTGCTTTTGAGTCTTGCATGCACAAAATCTTGTGGGGTTTATCGTGTTTTCCGAAGTGTTAAGCCTGGCCATCGAGGACAACTCTACCGTTAAAATTTACATCATACGTCCTGACATTTGCGAAACTCGACATGCTTACAGTGCGAAATGCACAACCTGAGTTGTTCTTGAAAACCCTCAAGCGATTCACCACCTCGGTGCTTGTAAATTTATATTTGAACCCGAAAATGTGCCTATCTCTGCCTAAATTTTCCACCAGCAAGACATGTACAAACTCGTTGTAGAAAAGTCATCAAGAAACCAATGAATGATGATTTCGTTATGCATGAGTATACATCATAAACATGTGCGTGTATGTGGAGGTCAATTAACTCCACAAAAATTAATCAGTTTGTATTTTTGGACATTTAAAGCTACAGCTGGTATCATAAATAAAATTATTTTCAAAAAATCGTAATTTTTTGGAATTTACTCGTTAAATTGTCGAATATTATGGGTTGTGGAACGCGGATTCCTTTGTTCTGATACATGTATATCCGATTTTCAGTATACGATTACCTGCAAAACAGTTTGATAATAAATTATTGAATTGGTCACAAATTATTGTTTCTATTGATATCGCGGTTAAGATCTAAAATTTGCTTCAGGCAAATATGTTGGATACTTCTTTTTCAAGGGTTTCACTTTCATACATGTTATTGTGGCCACCAGTCAGACTTTGAGCATACGCACATTGTTGTAATAATTCTTATTGTAATATGGTTATATGGCAGTGAAACATTAGTCACTTGACTTTTGTGTGGCTGGATATGATGATGATAATGGATAACAGAATTAAGTCTGATGATACAAAGCAGTTGAACGAAGGACTTAAGAAAATTAGCTTATGAGAATGTGCTGAGGAAATTAGTTATTCTAAATTTGGTGATTATTCCTACCATTTTGGTTACCCGAGTCTGACATCACAGGGGCTGCCATGTGGTGATGACTAAAGGGCCTCCACTTAACAAAAAAATTGGTTTATGGCGCACAATTGTTTCTAAATTAATAAGGATATCCAACCCAATAGGAATGTTTGCCTTGAACTGGTGGTCATTGCCAGAGGAAATTAAGAGGATCATATGCGGACTCTGAATTCATATCATGGAAAGGGTACCATCTTATTCTGTTGGTCTATTAATTGAAGAGCTTCAAAGAAATATGAAACTGAAAGGATGGCGCAAATGAACGATTTATTACATCAAGAAACGGTGGGATACCACATACAATGTGAATTTCGTGACAGATTAAATGCGAAAGCTATCGGGCTAGATATCGCTCGAGAAGCTGTTAATAGTATATTTGTATCAGAATAGCCAGCAAGATTTAGAATCTCGTTGGATGTATTTGAAACATTATAATCGTAGTAGTCAAAGAAGTCCAAAGGATAAGATAAATTGTACCGACTACAGGAACCGATGTTTTGTTCCGTAACAGTATATTCGTACCAAAACCAGAAACTACGACGCATCTCAAACAGAATCTTGACATTAAACAATCCATGATTGCGCGGATGGTGGCGATAATTATTCAAATCAAGCTGGCGAGCTTGAAGTAAACACCAATCCAATTGTATTTAATCGGTCATCGAACAACATATCAAAACTGCCGTCAGTCACACGTGTTCACGCGTTTCGACATTCCATGTTCGTCATCAAGGTACGACGGCAAACTGACTGAGGATCAAACAACTATGCAATTATATGGAAAGCAAAACTAGATACGCGGCTCTCACCTCTAGTAGTCTTGCATACATTGAACGTGACTGGAAATGTCGGCTGCACAATTTCTATGCAATCACGAATACTAGCTGTTGCAAAGCTTTCGCATACACACACATAATATATATATATATATATATATATATATATATATATATATATATAGACAATACAATTAAACAATAATTGATTGCGCGGGTGGTGGCGACAATTCTTTAAATCTAGTTTGGCAGCTTGAAGTAAACACCAACCCCATTGTATTCAGCCAGTCGTCGAACAAAACTAGCGTCAGTCGCAACGCACTTGTGCGTTTCGACCTTCCAAGATCATCAACAGAGTACAACGGCAAACTGACTTGCAATGGTCAAAACACAATGCAATTATATGTAAAGCAAAATTAAGTACGTGTGACTGACGGTAGTTCTGACTCTTGACCTTACAAAATGACGCTGTGAAACACAAGGTCGAAAATTCAAGCAGCGGATAGTCGCATTTGCTTGGTGAATGGCAGACTTCCGAACGACGGGGAAGTAAATCGCGTGCGGTGCATTTCACATCGTAGGTTTGCTGAGCTTGGAATATGTCAAGGTGAATGATGCAATTTTCAGCCGTTGGGTGGGCCACAATGGAAAGGTAGCTCCCAACTGGTAGCAAGGCGTAGCTCTCTGGAATACTCATAGAACCCGTCTAGTAGGAGGCATAGAAGGATTGCGCATGAAAACTTCAAGGATTGCTAATTAGGTCTATCTTGTACTCGTCAGGGGGCTTCTATGAAAGTTATGCACACAAATACAATAGATGAGATTGTTAGATTTCGTTTCGAAGGAGATCTCAAAGACGTTTCTAGTTAAAACAGCATCAATTTCGTCATTACAGATGAGCTTAGTGGTTTTAAGTTCATAATCGACAGGGGTGTTGAACTGATCAGAGTTTGACCCAATATGGTTGAAAAAGATTGTCCCACATTTGATTATCAACTATGGGCCACCAACGAAAATCCAAATATGGTAAAGGGCACCAAAGAATTGTCAGTGACATAGGGGAAGGAATCGTTGTTTACGTGGAATTTTCTGGTTACTGACATAAAAGTAGTTGTCAATTAGATTGAGTATTTTATCCATTTAAACTTTGAATTAAATTAAAAGAGCTAGACTATTGGACAAGAAACAAGGAGAGTGACGCCAATCTGGCGTAGGAAGATAAAATTATGTTTTATTAGGCAATAGAATTGAGGATATCCGCAAAACGTGTTTTAATAACGCGTAATTAATGCAGCGGTGTAAATGAACATTTACTATTGTTTTACTTTAAACCAAGTTTGTGAGCTTGAAGTAAACATCAATCCCATTGTATTTACTTCAAGCACGCAAACTTTATTTAAAGAACTTATATCGCCAAATGTGCAATTAATGATTGTTTGATTGTGCTACTTATACATAGGTGGCGAAAGCTGAAAAAATTTAATGTTCTTCACTGCATAAAAATTGTGCAGCCGATATTTACAGTCACGTTAAATGTATGCAAGACTACTAGAGTTGAGATATACTTTTGCCTTTAATATATATATATATATATATATATATATATATATATATATACATTGCGGTTTGATCATCACTAGTCATCATGCAGAGCCATACAAAAGCCAAAAGTGACTAATGTTTCACTGTCATATGACCATAAGTTATGTATGGTTATGTGGACTGTAAAAGAACACTAGGTCGTAATCTGATGATGATAATGGAAGGTCGAAACGCGTCAGTGCGTGCGGCAGGCGGTAGTTTTGCTATATTTTCGGCAACTTGTCAAATAAAATGGGTTTGGTGTTTACTTAAAGCACACAAACTTTCCTTAAAGAGCCTTTTAAATCGATGTGTTTGGTTAGCATTAGTCAGATCAGTGTCAGTTAAGCCACAAGGATGGCATTTAACAAAGGCAGATTTAACGAGCAGATGATTTCTATCCAGTTGCTCCTCAAAGCTTTATCACTATGGCACATAATTAAGGAAACATCTGATCATTTATGTACATACATTTGTCAATAAAACATAAACAGTGTATAGAGTTGAAAGAGCAATTCATTCAGTAGATCAGTTTCGTTCTTATTGGAAACTCACCACGAGTAGCGTGGTGTCTGAACTGTAATGACAGAAAGGGATGGTTATTTGGAACTTTAGGTACAAAAGGATGCCATATAGACTGCACCTAAAGGAAAGACTAACCAAGTTACATTAGTTATTATATAACTGAAACGTGTGAGTAGTGTGCGGCAGGGTGGCTCAGTGGTTAGAGCGCCAGATTCCGAAGCAGACAAGTCTAGGTTCGAGCCCTGTCAGCGTTAAACTCTGAACAGTACGCGATGAATTCCCAATAAGGACGAAGCCGGTCTACTGGATGAATTTCCTTTTCTACACTATACAATTCTTAGTTTCTGCTGACAGATGTAAGTAATTAGTGAGTAAGGTGCTTATATTAAGATTGTTATCTCGATTAAAAGTAATAGTTATTACTGTTCGTTTAATAATTAAGGAACGTTTGGTACACTGCCTGGATACTGTTTGAAATGGCTACTTACGCATCGGGCTTTTTAGGCTTACGAAGCAACTGCAGTAGATGGCGGCTACATCAGTAACAATCTCGTGGCCGGGCACTACTTTTCACACTATTGACCGCTTTATCATGCTGAGAGATAACAAAACCAGAGTTGACCCAAGATCGCGCCCGCAGTAAAAAATATTATCTCAAATATGATGGTGGGTGATAACTATAAAACTACCTAGAATAATGGACACTAAGTCCGCTAAGTAAAGCTATGTACATACGGAAGCGCAAAATCTGCATATTAATGAGCACCAATGGAGCTAATTTAGCACAACTTCAAAATCATAATTACAGATAGGAAGTCATCACTTTTCTTTGAAGCAAGTTTGCGAGCTTGAAGTAAACACCAATCCCATTGTATTTAGCCAGTCGTCGAACATAACAAAACTACCGCCAGGCGCAACGCACTGACGCGTTTCGACCTTCCATGATCATCGTCAGAGTACGACGGCAAACTGACTATCGAGAATAACACCGCACTGCATATATATGGCAAGCAAAATTAGATATGGAAGATCGGTACGTGTCAGTGCGTTGCGACTGGCGGTAGTTTTATGTTGTTCGACGACTGGTTAAATACAATGGGATTGGTGTTTACTTCAAGCTCGCAAACTTGATTTTTTAAATTGTTACCACCACCCGCGCAATCAATTATTGTTAAATTGTATTGCCTATATATGTATGTGGCGAAAGCTGCAAACAGCTAATGTTCGTGACTGCATAGAAATTGTGCAGCTGACATTTCCAGTCACGTACAATGTATGCAAGACTACTAGAGAGTGAGAGCCACATATCTAATTTTGCTTTCCATATACATGCTTTGCGTTCTGATCCTCGCTAGTCAGTTAACCGTCGTACTCTGATGATGATCATGAAGGTCGAAACGCGTCAGTGCGTTGCGGCTGACGGTAGTTTGTTATGTTGTTCGACGCCTGGTTAAATACAATGGGATTGATGTTTACTTCAAGCTCGCAAACATGATTTAAAGAATTGTTACCACCACCCGCGCAACCAATTATTGTTTAGACATCCCTTTTGCCTGTTCGTGCATTTATTTCACCAAAAGGACAAGATATTTATCTTTATCGCAGAACGTTTTCCACGAAATCGAACAATAACTTGAAGGTATCCTAGTAGTGTTATATTTTATTGTAAGTCAGCCTTCGGTTTAGTGAATTTTTTCACTCTATATTTCATTACAAATGTACAGTTTTGGTTTTACCAGTTATCTTTATTCTAACCGATTTTAAATAATAAATGTTGAAGGCTAAGTATAGTCGAATATATACAGCAAAATGCAAAAACCGCTGTGCATTCCCTCGTGGGTTTCTAGCCTTTTGATCCAGCAATCTGTTGTAAGTTCATTTTCGATTTTCTGGATTTCTCGTTTGTACTTATCACTGTGGAATTACCGCTATTTAAAATTTATAGTGTTTCATTTAATTTAATTTCCTTTCGATTTGTGGCTTTATTCTACATCTGAATATATCGGCAATACAGTTTAACAATAATTGATTGCGCGGATGATGGTAACAATTCTTTAAATCAAGTTTGCGAGCCTGAAGTAAACACCAATCTCACTGTATTTAACCAGTCGTCGAACAACATAACAAAACTACCGCCAGCCGCAGCGCACTGACACGTTTCGACCTTCCATGATCATCATCAGAGTATGACGGCAAACTGGCTATCGAGGATCAAACCGCATTGAATATATACGGAAATCAAAGTTGGATATGCGGCTCTGACCTCTACATTTTCTTTTTCACAGACCGTTTGACATTCAAATTTCTTAGAACATTCTACCAAATAACATCGATATTAACCATCTACCGCACCAAGCCCAACTCTAGAGCTACTAACACTGCCAAACAGTCATGAAAACCTTCAAAAAGTGCCTGGCATCACGAGTTTCCTAGTTGCTTTGTCCGTGAACCACTTTATCCACATTGCGCCAGGGCGTTAATTTCCTTAAAGCGGCTGTGATAGATGTTTCTTCACAACCACAGCAAACGCAATCTATTTATTTTGTCTCATGTAAAAGATACCCCTGTTGGCAATCGTCGTGCGTTTGTGATAACTTCTAACAAAAGACTCACCGAAAATGAGTTGTAATCGCTCAAATCTAGATTCACTTTTATTTCGATGGAGAAAGTGGAACTTAAGCGTGACGGCGGATTGTCACAGCGGCTAATCGAACAATCACTATGCGCTCAATCGGTGACTTTGACCTCTTCCGCAAATTGAGCCACTTACCCTATGTGTATAAATTCAAAGGGGAGGCGCTCGTTAACTAGAGGCATTCTAGGTGATGCTCCACCGCACGCCCGTATCTTCTTGAGCCACTCCCTCTATGGAGTGATTCTATTAACAGCCAACACCCATGGTGTGTCCACTAACTTCATCCGGCCAGCCCAAGCTTTATCACGACGTCGCAATCATCTCCGATGTGAAACAACGCCTACCAAATGCCACCTTTGCTAGTGCTGGCGCTAGTCTGAAGCTCCTGCCCTTAGCCAATAACATGTCTGGCGCGGTGGGCCAGAAACAAATGTATGCGAAACCTACGTTGACTTGTCTCATCTGTGCAGTGTAAAAACGTAACAGCCCTGTGGTTGAGCAAGCCCCCGAGTTATCCGCAATATTATTTTCTCCAAATATTACCGACACCCCCTAGGATAGTGGAAACGCATCAACCTAGTTGATCTCGTTGCGAAGTGTAACACATCCCTCCCCGACGACGCTACATCAATCCAACGGTTGGGGACACGCATAAACTCCTTCCCGCTTTCAAAATCCTCATCACCACCACACTCATGAAAAGATCTGGATTAAGAAAGTCTAGATTGATGATAAATACTCGACCCCCATCAACAAGCGAACGGTCAATCTCATCAGCCTAAACTTGCGATCCGGCTACTGCTAAAAGACTCGAACGCTTTCCATCTCCGAGTTAATAATCTTCCTTCGTAATCTCTCCCGACAATCCTTATCAACTGTAGGTCACTCACGGCGAAGATAAAACAACTGCGGGAATTTTTATCTTCAAACAAGCAAGGCATGGCTTTATTATCGAAATTTGGCTTTCTCCTACGTTACATGTTGACGAACCTTTGCTCATCAACGGATATACCTATTTCCGAAGCGATAGAGTTGTTCTCCTAGGAGATTGGCTGGCTGCATACGTTTGGTCCTCTTCCATGCTTACATGCCTGACTACTTCTAACTCACTGGAACTGGAATTTCATATCTTTCAGTTAATGATACTAGATCATAGCCTACCGGCCCCAATCTATCAATCACCGATAACACGGGAAGCTCAACTTTAGCCACGCTTTGCAAGCAATGCTCTGATCATTAAATCGTTGTAAGAGACCATAACCATTCTCATGCCAGCTTGAGGAACGCAGCATCATAAAACCATATGCTGCTACGACTTTAGGTCTTCGACTTGCTGAATCAATTTTTACCCTTTACTACCCAAGGAAACAATCGACTCGACTGCATCCTCACCAATAAAGTGATCGATGTCCAAATTCTGACGATATTGCCTAGTGTACATCTTTATCCCCGTCTTATCTTCGACCTCAAGGGACTTAATTCAAACATCTAGGCGTTTCACTGATTATCATCATGCACAATCATACGAAAGCCAAATGTGAAAAATGTTTCACTGCCATATAGCCATAAGAAGCAAACTTTGTAATTCGTATTGTTCATGGAAATTTGTGTATTGCAAAAGAACAATATGTCGCCCATTCCTAGCGAGGATGATTTTTATTCCGAGTTTTCCTTCTAGATAGAATGCCAACCAAGGCTGATAAGTACTATATGCCCAGATGCCTGTGGTAAAAGTTTCCACAGCAGCCGAAACTTGCCCTTCGCTTCTGGCACGCCTGCCCTTATTCAAGTGGACAATCTGGGCGTCTTCGTAACATTCTAGTCTCTGATTTAAAAAACAAATATTAATCATAACCAATAAAATAAACTCCTCCTGCACTGTTATTTGTTCTGTTTATATGTGCTGGATGACATTTCAAAAGAACAGTCTGGTCATCTTCGTAACGATCCACGCTCTAGGATTTAATATAACTCACAAATTTATAAAATATATCCATCCCAATGATAGAAAATTATTTAGCTGAGTTTGTGATGCCATTGTCGGTAAGGAAATAAACATCCCCGTCAACTTTTTTTCGTGCTTTTCCAAAGTTAATGAAGCCCTATCCTCCGGCTTATCATCTGTCATCTCCATCCGGCATATATGTACGACAAACAAATTAAGCACTACATATAACGCGTACGGCACACTGGTGCGTAACTTAAATTAACGCACCTCAGCATATTGATGCTCGCATTAAACAAATGATTCACAGGCAAGCGTTCAGTGTCGAAGACGTTTTCGAATGGCTCGAAAATGACGTCAGAAATTCGCAATCATTGAAAATCAACTGTTTCACATGTCAAAAAAATGTGCAAACATTAAATTCTCGGGCTCGGATGGCAGCAACTTCGCTGAGGACTATCTGAACCATTTTGTGAATTCCCACTTCATATTCACTACAACTACTGATATGTCCAATGCTGAGGACACCGATTCTGTTTTGATTCCATGTTTCGCCGGCTATGATCGTTCAAGTAGTCAAAGACATTAACTCCAGTCATCAATTTGATCAGTATGATGCCTCTATTGGCATGATAACTTCCTCTCGAAATTACTTCTTCCCCTAGTGTGGTCTATGTCAATGATACCTCCAATCTCAAGAAACAGAATTCCGTCTATTTCCTCATTTAATTATCATCACCAAATCTTAATTGCCACGACATTTACTAAAGTCATTGGACAAGATCATATAAAACATAATTTATCATTTTGTTAAACAAAAAGGGTTTTGTTTTCTTGAAGATCAACGCGGCATTCTGAATGGACGCTCTTCTTCCATCAATATATCTAGCGCACTTAACGATTGCTAATCCACCATTTATAAAGTTCATAGATATACTATCCCCCTACCTGATATCCCCAAGTCTTTTATTTAATCCATCTTTCCGATCGAATCCGTCTTATTAAGTGATGGCATATGCGGTGATTTATTTCGCCATATCAAGTTCTACATTAGAAATCGATACACAACTGCAGTAATCGGAAGTAGTAATTCGAGATTGCCTTCTATCCGTTCTGTAATTCGCCGGAGCTAAATACTTCGCTTTATACTTTTCAACCTATCACTTGTGCAACTTCAGTTAGCTGATAAGTTCAAGCTGTTCAAATATTCCGCAATATAGTAATAGTATTTAGCAATCTAGCCTCGCTAAGCTCTCACCCATCTCCCATCACTCAGCTACCTTCGCTACAATCTCAACTTAGCGAAATCCGTATTAATCTCAATCCTGGTAATACTTTCCTAATGAAACTTCGCTCCAACTAAATTCCTCTTTTCACGACTGCAGGCTGTTTCCTAGATATTACGATGATTGACTCTGCCAAGCACCTAAGAATCCCAGTTTCTAAATTACTACTTTCCCCTGTATCCGAACCAAATCATGGCAAAACTTAAATGGAAATATTTTTCGGCAAAACTTTTCTCTTCGGGGTACAAAATCCTACTCTGAGATACAACTTATATATAGCCTACCTCTTACTCCTAGCTTTCTATGCCAACGAATTGTATTATTCTCTCACATTGACCACCACCTATGCCATTGAGCAGGTCGTTTCTTGACGTCTGAAGCCTTTCTCATGATCACTAATCTCGAGTGTCTGCTTCCAACAAATCTCCTACATCTATTGTTCAGTCGACACTTACAGGTTATCTACTTTGTTAACAGGGTCTCAGTTTGTTTTTCGATGACGAAATTTAATCACCCTAGTCATTTCTGCGTCACGCGCTAGATACGCGCAGCTGAAATCTTCAAAACCTGCAGAGAGAATTAGTATCCAGTTTCCTCTCAAGATTTAATTCCAGTTTATTTTTATTCTAGCTATTACGAAAATTATTAATCTACACTAGACTCCAATAAAGCCATAGAAAACACCTTTCGTTCTCAACTTAAAACCAGCTAAACTGTTATCTTTACCGATAAACAATGGCTACTCTGTTTTGCACTCATCGATATATAACCTAACTTTTGAATTCGCTTTATAATTAAAATTGGCTGAACAGATAGAATTTGTTGCCAAACAAAAAATTATTATTGTATCTGGCTAATGGTGACACAAGCAAGTCTCTACGCAATGCATTGCATTTACGGATATCAATTCAAATTCGCTTCGTTCATATTATTACACCACTTGCTTAACTATAAAACTTACTAGCCACGGTACTTTCAATTCTGAATCGCCTCTTATCTTTTTGCGAAACCATACATTATTGTTTCTGCATATAGGCGTTTTTATGGCGAATACATTTGTTAAAATATACCTTGTGCTATCTTTGCATCAAAAAGACCTTTTACAGAAATTTACAAATTTACTCTTTAACAAATACTTTAAATTCTGCTAGTTGTCATTTCACTCATAATGTAAACATAAATAGTTCTACTTATTAACGATTAACTCAGCATATTATGCAAAAATAGTATAAATGAGATCGCCAAAGGGTGAACATATAGCATAATTAGTGAAATGTAAAAATAAGAAAATGAACGATTTATTCAAGATCAACGGGTACATTTAAAAAGTATGATACAAAACAAACCCATTGATAGAGTTCAAAGGCGTTCACAATACGAATGTTGATGTTCAAAAAATAATCAACAGTAATCAGTTTGTATAAACACAGCGAATGAAACCAATAAAAATTAAATAATCTAAGATTCAGCATCTGTTTTGGATTTGCTATATTTGCATTGAAGCCAAATTCTGTACATAGCTGTCTTTTTTTGGCGGTTAATAATTAATCTCCTGTCATACTTATTTTCAATTTCTTTTAATCCAACACTGCTAAAAAGAGATCTCAGTTCTTCTTGTTCAAAAAAATAAACACGGGTTCCGTCTCCTCGAACATAGAAGTTATCCTGCAGACATTTTCCTGAAATAAGCAATATATAAGGCTTACCAGCCTTAAACCGTAACTGAGCCAGATCATAACGGCCATAATCTCTGAATAACAAGATTCCATTAGGTTTCAATAATGGTACAAGGTTGCGCAAGGCAGTTTGGAATCTGAAGAAGACGAAACGTTTGAGTTTTGGTTTTAACTTACTTATCAGGCTGTATAGCTGAAAGCACAAAAATCATAATAATGGCATCAAGACTTTCGGCTTCAATTGGCAGTTCTTCATTGGACGTAATATCATGACGGAATGCAAGACATTTTGTGGGATCGTAATAAGGTTGTCCCTATGCCTAAAAAAATTGTAAGTTTACTTTAAGGATATCAACAGCATTCTGAGAGAAATCACATGCAAAGCAAAACAAATCGTTGTTTCTAAATAAAACCAAAACAATTTACTTGTGATAGTTAAGAAGTGGTAACACAGTGTTCCCTACTCCACATCCGACTTCGAAAAATCTAAATTTTGACGTGTCATTCGCACCTGAAATATCAGGAAATAATTCAGGAAATTCTGACAAAAGCCAAAGGCGATCTTTAAAAAATTTTTTGTTATGCACAGCATAAAAATTATCCCAAAAGAAATCAGCTCGAGTTTCAAAATCGGCTTCAAATAAAACTTTATATCGTACATGCCACACTGCTGTCACATTTCACAGAGCTATTCGAACAAATTTTAATTTTTGCTTCATTTTCCATTTCCGAAGTCCATTCAAAATCATCCCTTGCAATCAATAACAGTAAAAATACCAAGCATTATGTTCAAACATAACACTGTCATCTTCTAAATGTCGACCTCTTATCACACACTTAAAGTCATCTTCTTTAGATTTATCAGCACACATGGTATTCAACAAACGCAAGTAAACTGTATTTTAAAATGCAAAACTGCAAAAATAATAGCAATTCCCAATTACTTTACTTCTGCTCAATATATTTTCAGATTTTAAAAACAGTATAAACTGAATATTTACATCAAATAAATGGGCTACTTTGTTTTAATTAGGATAAAACCGAATTCGCAGTGTTCAAAAGCTTCATTTTTAATTACAAATTTAAAAACAAATTTATAACGGTTCTGTAAACGCCTGAAACGACATAAATTAATGGCCGACATATTGCGTAAATTAAATAAAATTTTATTTACGTTGCACCAATGAGAAAAAGCGAAACTTGCCGTTTAACCAATAGTGTGCAAGTATACATATATTACTGTAACGACACAAATCATCGCCGACATATTGCGTAAATTAAATTCAAATTTATTTACGTTGCAACAATAACAAAAAAGCGAAATTGCCGTTTAACCACGTTTAACCAATAGTGTGCAAGTAGACATATTGCATGCTATTTAAGCACGGTAATATACCATGCAAGTCAGTTGTGGCATTTGCCTTCTACCTGCTTCACGCGCGTGCGTTCTGTCGGCAGTCAATACGTGTGCGTTCTGTCGGCTGTCAATACCTACGCTGGTGATTTGATAGTTTCACCAACAACTAACTACATCCGTGACTCATCTTGTTGCGGTATACCGGAGAGACGAGCCAATTAAGTGCAGAACCTGCAGGACACTATCCACATCGTGATTGCAGCTCAACCACGGGAGCGACAACTCAACCAGAGTCCACCCAAGGCTCTAGGACATCTTCAAACTCTGAAGGACTTCGAGAACGCATTACCAGGCCTAATAAGGGCCTAAGCTTATGAGCCATTAGGAAGCTACCTAATCCCATTTGGGCCTATAAATCGAGGTAGAATCCTTGGTTGGACCTGCGGAAACTGAGCAGTTAATAAACAAATATGCGCAGTTAGATATGCCAAATCTTGGCCCCATCGAAATATTGACGGAATTACGGAAACGTTGGTATAAAACCAACATTTCTGACCATGAGACAAGGTTGTTTTTATTAAAAATCTTCCACAAACGTTAAAACTCTTTGCTGAAAACTCCCAAACACTCTCTATAGATGATTTATCTGAGAGATGTGAGTTAGAATATAGAGGTTTTGGAACCCAAAGTGAATCCATCATCCTTTTCTTCACCCCCAGATGATAGAATCTCCTCTTTAGAGAGAACAGTGAACATGGCTTAAGTTCTAGAAAAGTTGGCCATTACCAAATCAAGTGAATACTCGACCAAATTCGTTTCCAAGTCAAATTATAATGGTAAGAAGGCGATCGTGATCCACTTAATACTTTAATAAATATGCTCCAAAGAACTGGTGTTATAACCACCAAAGTTTTTATGCGCCAAGTTGTCTTTGTCGTTCCGAAGAATTTCCGAATGAGTGTCAATTTCCACAGCTGACAGAAGGACAACAGACCGCAGGCACCATGGGGTATGGTATCGAAACGTCTGGCGCAGGAAGTAGAAGACCGTACTTTCTGCATCAACGGCATCAACGGCGCTACGGGGAAGAAGCCAACTACAATCCGACATCCCTGTCGACTCTTTTCGTCCACGCCGAATTTTTCACATAGAGAACCAAGCAGACAATGCCGGTCGCAATCGCAGCCTACTTGTTTGCATGACCCGGCCAAACAGCCAATGAGCATCTGCACCTTCTTGATTTTAAAACTGGCGAAGAAGTCCATCATAGACACAGGTGCGACAGTCTCGGTTCTCAAAGGTGATTCAATGGCCGAGATGTCGCTAGGGTTCTTCTCTTAACAGCTTCGACGAGCCCATACCAACTTGTAACTGCCAATACCGCGCACTCAACATGAGTCAACGACGTGGTGCACCACAACTTCATCATTGCCAAGGTCTCACATAATATAATAGGCCTTGATTTCCTTCTAAAATTTCGGCTCATTGTTGATCTTGCTCAATCAAAAATCATCAGCCTCCACCAGACTCGAACAACATTTTTTTGGACACTTGCCTCGAGGATTTGGAAGTTACAGGTCATTCCGCCAACCCCAGTGCATCATTCAGCAGAGATATCAGCAGCTCTGCGAAAATACAAATCGCTTTTCGATCTTAACAAGTCAGAGCTACGAGTCTCCAACACGATGCATCATATCGTCACAGAAGGACAACCTATTGGACAACCTGCACTAACGCCAACTCTCCTGCGTACTGAACAACGCGGTGACATTCATATTCAAAGATCAATAGCCCGTCACCCAACCAAGTTCATATGCCGTCTGTGGGAAGGCTTACCAATTGTTTACTTCACGGGTACGCAGCCCAACAAGCCGGTTCTGCCGACCAGCCTTAAGAGAAAAGTTTTCGATTCAATTCACTCAATTTCTCACCCAGGAAGCCAAGCGACTGTCCGACTTCTTACAGATCGTTTCTGGGCTCACGAACTTAGGCAAAATGTTAGACGATGGGTCTCAGAGTGTGCTATTTGTCGGAAAAACAGATCACGACACACTCGTTCTAAGTGCAATATTTTCGGTACTTCTCGCCTAGCCATCGTCCACATCGACATGGTTCATCAGCAAAGAACCAGGTTTCAGCTACCTTCTAACATGATCGATGAATTTACCGCAGTGGCCTGCGGCATTACCTCTTGGCACCATTCTGCAGACGAAGTAACTAACGGTTTTTTCTCTGCATGGATATCTAATTATGGTGTTCCCAATGGTCATCACGGACAGAGGCACTTGATTCTCATCTGATCGTTTCAAAACCACCTTGCGGTACATGGGATGCATCTTACGACAGACGACTGCCTACTATCACTCAAGCTAATGGCATGGTAGAGAATGCATAGGGAGACTCAAAGCAGCTTTAGCATTCTCGTCCGTAATGGCAACTAGGTCGATGCTACCTTTAGTTCTGCCCATACGTTCCAGTACTCGTGAATCCATTAAAACGAATGCGTCACAACTCTTGTATGGCATGGATCTACGCCTGCCTAGTCAACTCCCACGTCTACTTCGGCACAAGATGACCAACAAAACGAAGCTACCCGCGCTTCGACTTCATTTCGGTAACATCTCCGAACGGCAGCCGGGAGCCTGAAGCCTCGTCCAGTCTTCGTTCACCCACAGCTCCACAACCTTGAGAGTACTCGTTTGCAACAATAATGCTGTCGGCATCACCTAACCCAAGTATCGCGGTCGCTTACCCGATTTTGCTCCAGACAGCCAAAATGGTTCATCATTATGCAAGGCGCTACACCGACATCGAAATAAGCATAGACAGGTTAAAACCGTTTATCGAACCACCTGATCCTGAGAGCGTTCAACCTTCTACACACGTCTCAGACTCCGTCTGCCCGCGATCTCAGCCTGTTTGTATAACGCGTAATTAATTTTTTAAACATTAACATTTAACTATAAATTTTTTTAACCTTACGTTAATTTTTTAGTATTTGTCTCGTGGCATAACCAGCTGTTCTCAGCTAACAATTGTGTAGCATTTTTTGAACAGTTCTTTGGTATTATGCCATCTCTGAGGAGCAATGTTCGTCAATACCTTGGTAATACCCAGTACCTTTGATCTTAATGTATATATTTTTACATGTATTTCTCACACATGACATTACACTGCCTATTTTGGTATGACCAGCTACTTGAAACTAACGCTTTCGTGTAGCAACACTAAGTAGTGATCGGCTTCATATCATGGTACAGGCCACTTTCAATGCATATCTCAACTTTTATCAATTGCACAAAGACCACTCTGCAAATGTCATGACCACAACGTCGAGCACTCTAGCTCGCTGGTTGTATACAAAAACATTGACAACGATCCAGCCTGCTTGGGTTTTAACTTAAACCTGGCAAATTCAGAGGCGATTTACACCTCGAAATCTTTACGCTGCGGCTCAAAAACTTACACTGCTCTATTTTTGCCTCACGTGCTATGACCGACCACACTAGAGCTAACAATTTGTGTAGCAATTCCTAGTGGTTACCTGGCATCATATCAATGTTGAAGCAACCAACAAGCATATTTAAACCCAGCACTTATGGTTCATCATATTTTTACTTAACTTGGTTCGAACTCATGCATTTCATATCTAACCTCACCGAAGAATTTTTCCTTTTTTTTCAGAGAGGAAAGTGTTGCTGACACAAATCAATCGCCGACATATTGCGTAAATTAAATTCAAATTTGACTACGTTGCAATAATAACAAAAAAGCAAAATTGCCGTTTTTAGCCACGTTTAACCAATAGTGTACAAGTTGACATATTGCATGCTATTTATAGCACGGTAATTTACCATGCAAGTCAGTTGTGGCATTTGCATTCTACCTGCTTCACGCGTGCGTTCTGTCGGCTGTCAATACCTACGCTGGTGATTTGATGGATTTCACCAACAACTAACGCTACATCCGTGACTCATCTTGTTGCGGTATACCCGGAGGAGACGAGCCAATTAAGTGCAGAACCTGCAGAACACTATCCACATCGTGGTGCAGCTCAACGACGGGAGCGACAACTCAATCAGAGGTCCACCCAAGGCTCTAGGACATCTTCAAACTCTGAAGACTTCAGAGAACGCATTACCAGGGCCGCTCTTAGGGCCCCCATATCAGTAAACTAATCTCTATTCAGAGCACCTTAACCGAGTTTGTAACGTCGTACGGCATTTACTTGAAGCCGGGGCGTTTACAAAATTGGCGACCACGCCGGGATATTTTTGATTATTGTTCTGATTTTGGTATAAATAAAATTGACTTCCTTTTTCATCTATTTGGGATAAATAGATTGACATTTGTGTTTTCTCTTTTTCCTGATCGTAGTTTTCTGGGACATCTGTTTGAGTATATATTCATGTATTTTGCGAATTTTTTTTGGAGTATTATCTATAAACTAGGAGCCTCTGTTCGTCTTTCCTACGTATAAACAGCACCGTACGTACTACATTCTGCGCTCATTCAACTGTGGAAAATAATAAAACATTGGCATCAAAGGCCGACGGGGCCTCTGTTCATCCTTCCTACGTACAAGAAACGTGCTTTGTTCTGCGCTCATTCAACTGTGGAAGTTGTTTTTGTGGGTAAGCGTTTCGTTAAAGTATATTTATACATTTTCATATTGCTTATAAATTTATATGCTTTTAAGATCCCGTAAGATTGTTAAAATGTCAGGTCTAATTTTAGAATATTGATGTTCCTGTTTAGGGATGGAGATGGTGAGCTATTCTGTATGCGCGTATACTCCGCTTTTTCCCCGTTTCCTAATTTATGACAGTCATCAAAAACTGTCGAAGATCTACTACGCTACCATCTGAATTGCAGCGACGGATTTATCCTAAACGCTTGAGGCCATTAGGAAGCTCCCCTACTTATCCCATTTTGAGTGCACACAAATCGAGGTAGAATCCTTGCTTGGACCCACGGAAACTGAGCAGATAATAAACAAATATGCGCAGTTAGATATGCCAAATCTTGGCCCCATCGAAATACTGACGGAATTACGGAAACGTTGGTATAAAACCAACATTTCTGACCATGAGACAAAGGTTGTTTTTATTAACAATCTTCCACAAACATTAAAACTCTTTGCCAGAGAGCTCCCCAACACTCTCTATAGATGACTTTATCTGAGAGATGTGAGTTAGAATATAGGGGTTTTGGAACCCAAAGTGAATCCATCATCCTTTTTCTTCACCCCCAGATGATAGAATCTCCTACTTTAGAGAGAACAGTGGCGAACATGGCTTAAGTTCTAGAAAGAGTTGGCCGTACCAAATCCGAGATAAATCAAGTGAATACTCGACCAAAAATTCGTTTCCAAGTCAAATTATAATGGTAGAAGGCGATCGGGATCTCACGTAATACTTTAATAAATATGCTCCAAAGAACTGGTGTTATAACAACCAGAGTTTTTTATGCTTGCCAAGTTTGTCTTTGTCGTTCCGAAGAATTTCCGAATGAGTGTCAATTTCCACAGCTGACGGAAGGACAGACAGACCGCAGGCACCATGTGCATCAGTATCGAGAACGTCTGGCGCAGGAAGTAGAAGACCGTACTTTCTGCATCCTAACGGCATCAACGGCGCTACAGGGGAAGAAGCCAACTACAATCCGACATCCCTGTCGACTCTTTTCGTCCACGCCGAATTTTTCACATAGAGAACCAAACAGACAATGCCGGTCGCAATCACCAGCCTACTTGTTTGCATGACCCGGCCAGACAGCCCAATGAGCATCTGCACCTTCTTGATTTTCAAAACTGGCGAAGGAGTCCATCGTAGACACAGAGTGCGACAGTCTCAGTTCTCAAAGGTGATTCAATGGCCGAGATGTCGCTAGGCGTTCTTCTCGTAACAGCTTCGAGCGAGCCCGCTTCACCTAACTCGTAACTTAGCAATACCGCGCACTCAACATAGGTCAACGAGCGTGAATTTTCACCACAACTTCATCATTGCCAAGGTCTCACATAATATAACTAGGCCTTGATTTCCTTCTAAAATTTCAAAGGCTCCATTGTTGATCTTGCTCAATCAAAAATCATCGACCCCTCCACCAGACTCGAACAACATTTGGACACTTGCCTCCGAGAGTTTAGAAGTTACAGGGTCATTCCGCCAACCCCAGTGCATCATTCATGCAGAGATATCAGCAGCTCTGCGAAAAATACAAATCGCTTTTCGATCTTAACAAGTCAGAGCTACGAGTCTCCAACACGATGCATCATATCGTCACAGAAGGACAACCTATTGCACAACCTGCACTAACGCCAACTCTCCTGCGAACTGAACAACGCGGTGACAATTCATATTCAAAGATCAATAGCCCGTCACTCCAACCAAGTTCATATACGTCTGTGGGAAGAGCTTACGCAATTGTTTACTTCACGGGTACGCAGCACAACAAGCCAGTTCTGCCGACCAGCCTTAAGAGAAAAGTTTTCGATTCAATTCACTCAATTTCTCACCCAGGAAGCCAAGCGACTGTCCGACTTCTTACAGATCGTTTCTGGGCTCACGAGACTTAGGACAAAATGTTGAGACGATGGGTCTCAGAGTGTGCTATTTGTCAGAAAAACAAGATCACACGACACACTCGTTCTAAGTTGCAATATTTTCGGTATACTTCTCGCCTAGCCATCGTCCACATCGACATGGTTCATCTGAGCAAAGGTTCAAGGTTTCCCAGTCTACCTTCTAACTATGATCGATAGATTTACACGGTGGCCTGCGGCATTACCTCTTGGCACCATTTCTGCAGACGAAGTAACTAACGGTTTTTTCTCTGCATGGATATCCAATTATGGTGTTCCCAATGAGGTCATCACGGACAGAGGCACTTGATTCTCATCTGATCGTTTTCAAAACCACCTTGCGGTATATGGGATGCATCTTACGACAGACGACTGCCTACTATCACCCAAGCTAATGGCATGGTACAGAGAATGCATAGGGAGACTCAAAAGCAGCTTTAGCATTCTTGTCCATTAATGACAACTAGGGTCGATGCCACTACCTTTAGTTCTGCTTGCCATGCGTTCCCAGTACTCGTGAATCCATTAAAACGAATGCGTCACAACTCTTGTATGGCATGGATCTACGCCATGACCTAGTCAGCTCCCACGTCTACTACCGGCACAAGATGACCCACAAAACGAAGCTACCCGCGCTTCGACTTCATTTCGGTAACATGTCCGAACAGCAGCCGAGAGCACTGAAGCCTCGTCCAGTCTTCGTTCACCCCACAGCTCCACAGCTGCTAGAGAGTACTCGTTTGCAACAATAATGCTGTTGCATCACTACCAACACGAAAGTATCGCGGTCGCTTACCCGATTTACTCCAGACAACAAAATAGTTCATCATTATGCAAGGCGCTACACCGACATCGAAAGTAAGCATAGACAGGTTGAAAACCGTTTATCGAACCACCTGATCCTGAGAGCGTTCAACCTTCTACACGCGTCTCGCAGGCTCCGTCTGCTACACAATCTCAATATCCTAGTTTGTACTAACTGCGTAATTGATTTTTTTAAACATTAACATTAACTATCAAATTTTTATTTAACCTTACGTTATTTTTCTAGTAATTTGTCTCCACGTGGCATAACCAGCTGTTCTTAGCTAACATTTGTGTAGCATTTTTTGGAACAGTTCTTTGGTATTATGCCATCTCTGAGGAGCAATGTTCTTGTCTATAGTGGTATGCAGTACCTTTGATTTTAATCGTATATATTTTTACGTACAAGTGTATTTCTCACACATGACATTACACTGCCTATTTTGGTATGACCAGCTACTTGAAACTAACGCTTTCGTGTAGCAACACTAAGTAGTGATCAGCTTCATATCATGGTACAGGCCACTTTCAATGCATATCTCAACTTTTATCAATTGCACAAAGACCACTCTACAAATGTCATGACCACAACGTCGAGCACTCTAGCTCGCTTTGGTTGTATACAAAAACATTGACAACGATCCAACCTGCTTAGGGTTTTAACTTAAACTCTGGCAAATTCAGAGGCGATTTACACCTCGAAATCTTTACTGCTGCGGCTCAAAAACTTACACTGCTCTATTTTGCCTCACGTGCTATGACCGACCACACTAGAGCTAACAATTTGTGTAGCAATTCCTAGTGGTTACCTGGCATCATATCAATGTTGACAACAACCAACAAGCACTATAAACACCAGCACTTATGGTTCATCATATTTTGCTTAACTTGGTTCGAACTCTGTCATGCATTTCTTATCTAGCCTCGCCGAGGAATTTTCCTTTTTTTTCCAGAGAGGAAAGTGTTGTACCGACACAAATCAATCGCCGACATATTGCCGTAAATTAAATTCAAATTTGACTACGTTGCACGCAATGAGAAAAAAAGCAAAATTGCCGTTTTTAACCACGTTTAACCAATAGTAGTGCGTAGACATATTATGTGCATGCTATTTAAGCACGGTAATTTACCATGCAAAGTCAGTTGTGGCATTTGCATTCACTACCTGCTTCACGCGTGCGTTCTGTCGGCTGTCAATACCTACGCTGGTGATTTGATGGTTTCACCAACAACTAACTACATCCGTGACTCATCTTGTTGCGGTATACCCGGAGAACGAGCCAATTAGAGTGCAGAACCTGCAGAACGCTATCCACATCGTGATTGCAGCTCCCAACGACAGGAGCGACAACTCGATCAGAGAGTCCACCCAGGCTCTGGGACATCTTCAAACTCTGAAGACTTCAGCTAGAACGCATTACCAGAGGCCGCTCTTATGGGGGCCCCCATATCAGTAGCAATCTCTATTCAGAGCACCTTAACCGAGTTTGTAACGTCGTACGGCATTTACTTGAAGCCGGGGCGTTTACAAAATTGTTGACCACGCCGGGATATTTTGATTATTGTTCTGATTTTTTTAGTATAAATAAAAATTGACTTCCTTTTTCATCTATTTGGGATAAATAGATTGACATTTGTGTTTTCTTTTTTCCTGATCGTAGTTTTCTGGGACATCTGTTTGAGTATATATTCATGTATTTTGCGAATTTTTTTTGGGAATATTATCTATAAACTAGGAGCCTCTGTTCGTCTTTCCTACGTATAAACAGCACCGTACGTACTACATTCTGCGCTCATTCAACTGTGGAAAATAATAAAACATTGGCATCAAAGGCCGACGGGGCCTCTGTTCATCCTTCCTACGTACAAGAAACGTGCTTTGTTCTGTGCTCATTCCAGCTGTGGAAGTTGTTTGTGGGTAAGCGTTTCGTTAAAGTATGTTGCTACATTTTCATATTGCTTATAAATTTATGCTTTTAGATCCCGTAAGATTGTTAAAATGTCAAGGTCTAATTTGGAATATTGATGTTCCTGTTTAGGGATGGATATAGTGAGCTATTCTGTATGCGCGTATACTCCGCTTTTTCCCGTTTCCTGATTATGACAGTCATCAAAAACTGTCGAAGAATTTTACTAAACTACCATCTGAATTGCAGCGACGGATTTATCCTAAGCTTGAGGCCATTAGGCTTCTAATCCATTTTGAATGCACCCGCAAATCGAGGTAGAATCCTTGCTTGGACCCACGGAAGCAGGCAGATAATAAACAAATATGCGCAGTTAGATATGCCAAATCTTGGCCCCCATCGAAATACTGACGGAATTACGGAGACGTTGGTATAAAATAGCATTCTGACCATGAGACAAAGGTTGTTTTTTATTAACAATCTTCCACAAACATTAAAACTCTTTGCCAGAGAGCTCCCCAACACTCTCTATAGATGACTTATCTGAGAGATGTGAGTTAGAATATGGGGTTGGAACCCAGAGTGAATCCATCATCTTTTTCTTCCCAGATGATAGAATCTCACTAGAGAACAGTGGCGAACATAGCTAAGTTCTAGAAGGATTGGCCGTACCAAATCCGAGATAAATCAAGTAGATACTCGACCAAAAATTCGTTTCCAAGTCAAATTATAATGGTAGAAGGCGATCAGGATCTCCGCAATACTTTAATAAATATGCTCAAGGAGCTGGTGTTGTAACCACCAGAGTTTTTTATGCTTGCCAAGTTTGTCTTTGTCGTTCCGAAGAATTTCCGAATGAGTGTCAATTTCCACAGCTGACGGAGGACAGACCCGCAGGCACAGGGTGCATCAGTATCCGAGAGCGTCTTGGCGCAGGAAGTAGAAGGCCGTACTTTCTGCGTCCTGACGGCATCAACGGCGCTACAGGGGAAGAAGGCCAGCTACAATCCGACATCCCTGTCGACTCTTTTCGTCCAAGCCAGATATTTCACATAGAACCAAACGGACAATGCCGGTCGCAATCACCAGCCTACTTGTTTGCATGACCCGACCGACAGCCCAATGAGCATCTGCACCTTCTTGATTTCAAAACTGGCGAAGGGTGCATCGTGACCAGAGTGCGACAGTCTCAGTTCTCAAAGGTGATTCAATGGCCGAGATGTCGCTAGGCATTCTTCTCGCAACAGCTACAGGCGAGCCCGCTTCACCTAACCCATGGCTTAGCAATACCGCACACTCAACATAGGTCTACGAGCGTGAATTTTCCCACAACTTCATCATTGCCAAGGTCTCACATAATATAGCCAGACCTTGTTTCCTTCATTCAAAGCTCCATTGTTGATCGTATAATCAAAAATCATCGACCCCTCCACCAGACTCGAACAACATTTGAACGCACCTCCGAGAGTTTAGGTTACGGGTCATTCCGCCAACTTCAGTGCATCATTCATGAAGATATCAGCAGCTCTGCGAAAATACAAATCGCTTTTCGATCTTAACAAGTCAGAGATACGAGTCTCCAGCACGATGCATCATATCGTCACAGAAGGACAACCTATTGGAAAACCTGCACTAACGCCAACTCTCCTGCAAACTGAACAACGCGGTGACATTCATAATCAAAGATCAATAGCCGTCCACTTCAACCAAGTTCATATGCCGTCTGTGGGAAGGCTTTCGCAATTGTTTACTTCACGGGTACACGCAATAACAAGCCAGTTCTGCCGACCAGCCTTAAGGATTTTCGATTCAATTCGCTCAATTTCTCACCCGGAAGCCAAGCGACTGTCCGACTTCTTACAGATCGTTCTGGGCTCCACGAGGCTTAAGGACAAAATGTTGAGCGATGGGTCTCAGAGTGTGCTATTTGTCAGAAAAACAAGATCACACGACACACTCGTTCTAAGTTGCAATATTTTCGGTATACTTCTCGCCTAGCCATCGTCCACATCGACATAGTTCATCTGACAAAGGTTCAAGGTTTCCCTTCCACCTTCTAACTATGATCGATAGATTTACACAGTGGCCTGCGGCATTACCTCTTGGCACCATTTCTGCAGACGAAGTAACTAACGGTTTTTCTCTGCATGGATATCCAATTATGGTGTTCCCAATGAGGTCATCACGGACAGAGGCACTTGCTTCATCAGTCGTTTTAAAACCACCTTGCGGTATAGGATGCATCTTACGCCAGACGACTACCTACTATCCCAAAGCTAATGGCATGGTACAGAGAATGCATAGGGAACTCAAAACAGCTTTAGCATCCTCGTCCATTAATGGCAACTGGGTCGATGCCACTACCTTTAGTTCTGCTTGCCATGCGTTCCCGTACTCGTGAATCCATTAAAACGAATACGTCACAACTCTTGTATGGCATGGATCTACGCCATAACCTAGTCAGCTCCCACGTCTACTACCGGCACAAGATGACCCACAAAACGAAGCTACCCGCCTTCGACTTCATTTCAGTAACATGTCCGAACAGCAGCCGAGACACAAGCCTCAGTCTTCGTTCACCCCACAACTCCACAGCTGCAAGAGAGGCCTCGTGCGACAATAATGCTGTTGCATCACTACCAGCCACGAAATATCGCAGTCCTTACCCGATTTACTCCAGACAATAAAATAGTTCATCATTATACGAGGCACTGACATCAGTAAACATAGACAGGTTGAAACCGTTTATCCAACCACCGTGTAGAGCGTTCGACAACTACACGCGTCTCGCAGGCTCCGTCACTATACAATCTCAATATCCTAGTTGTACCAACTTTGTGATTGATTTTTTTAACATTAACATTAACTATCAATTTTTATTTAACCTCGTTATTTTTCAATAATTTGTCTCCACGTAACAACCAGCTGTTCTTAGCTAACATTTGTGTAACATTTTTGGAACAGTTCTTTGGTATTATGCCATCTAAAGTAAAGTTCTTGTCTATAGTTTTATGCAGTTGCCTTTGATTTTGTCTTATGTATTTTACGTGCAAGCGTATTTCTCACACATGACATTACACTGCCTATTTTGGTATGACCAGCTACCAGAGCTAACGCTGTTAACAACACTAAGTGTGATCAGCTTTCGTATCATGGTACAGGCCACTTTCAATACATATCTCAACTTTATCAATTGCACAAGACCACTCTACAAATGTCATGACCACAGCGTCGACGCTCTAGCTCCCTTTGGTTGTATACAAAAACATTGACAACGATCCAACCTGCCCAGGTTTAACAACTCTAAATTCAGTAATTATCGAAATCTTCACTACCACGTCCAAACTGCCTGCTCTATTACACCTCGTGCTATGACCGATCACTAGAGCTAACAATTTGTGTAGCAATTCTAGTGGTTCTGGCATCATATCAATGTTGACAACCACCAAAACACTCCTTAAAATACCAGCACCATGTTCATCAATTTTGCTTAACTTGGTTCCGAACTCTGTCATGCATTCTTATCTAGCCTCGCAGGAATTTTTCCTTTTTTTCCAGAAGGAAAGTTGTTGTAACGACAGAAATCAATCGCCGACATATTGCGTAAATTAAATTCAAATTTATTTACGTTGCACCAATGAGAAAAAAAAAATCGAAAACTGCTGCTCAACCACGTTTAACCAATAGTGTGCAAGTAGACATATTGCATGCTATTTAAGCACGGTAATTTACCATGCAAGTCAGTTGTGGCATTTGCATTCTACCTGCTTCACGCGCGTGCGTTCTGTCGGCTGTCAATACCTACGCTGGTGATTTGATAGTTTCACCAACAACTAACTACATCCGTGACTCATCTTGTTGCGGTATACCGGAGAGACGAGCCAATTAAGTGCAGAACCTGCAGGACACTATCCACATCGTGATTGCAGCTCAACGACGGGAGCGACAACTCAACCAGAGTCCACCCAAGGCTCTAGGACATCTTCAAACTCTGAAGACTTCAAGAGAACGCATTACCAGGCCCTCTTAAGGGCCCCCATATCAGTAACTAATCTCTATTCAGAGCAATTCAACCGAGTTTGTAACGTCGTACGGCTTTACTGCAGCCGGGGCGTTTACATTACTTACTGCGGCATTGCCATATAAGCACGGCAATTTACTCATGCGAGTCAGTTGTCGCATTTGCATTCTGCTCTGCGTTACGCGTGTGCGTTCTGTCGGCTGTCAATACCTACGCTGTTGATTTGATCGTCACCAACAATTGGCTTCATCCGTGACTCATCTTGTTGCGGTACAACAAGCGAGACGAGGCAATTAATTGAAGAACCAGAACGACGTTTTCCACATCGTGATAACATCTCGACAACGGGAGGAACAACAACCAGAGTCCACCCAAGGCTCTAGGACATCTTCACACTCTGAATAATTCAGGAGGACGCACGACCAGGCCCTCTTAAGGGCTCCCTTTCAGTAACAAATCTATATTCAGAGCACCGTAACCGAGTTTGTAACGTCGTACGGCATTTACTTGAAGCCGGGGCGTTTACAAAATTGGCGACCGCGCCAGGATATTGATTATTGTTCTGATTTTTTGGTATAAATAAAATTGACTTCCTTTTTCATCTATTTGGGATAAAAATCGATTAACATTTGCGTTTTCTCTACCGTGATCGTGGTCTTCTGGGAATTTTGTTGGGTATATATTCGTGGATTGGTGTTGAATTTTTTTTGGGGGATACAATAAGAATACATTGGCATCAAAGGCCAATGGGGCCTCTGTTCATCTTTCCTACGTACGAAACGGCACCGTACGTAATCGAAAGGCTCAATTGCGGATTTTTGGAAGCAGTGACGTGTTTTGTTCTGCGCTCATTCAACTGTGGAAGCTGTTTGTGGGTAAGCGTTTCGTTAAAGTATATTTATATATTTTCATATTGCTTATAAATTTATGCTTTTAAGATCCCGTAAGATTGTTAAAATGTCAGGTCAAATTTTAGATATTGATGTTCCTGTTTGGGATGGAGATAGTGAGCTATTCTTTATGCGCGTAGACTCCGCTTTCTCCCCGTTTCCTGATTATGACAGTCATCAAAAACTGTCGAAGGTTTTTGCTAAACTACCTTCTGAATTGCAGCGACGGATTTATCCTAAGCTTGAGGCCATTAGGAAGCTACCTAATCCCATTTTGGGCCTACAAATCGAGGTAGAATCCTTGCTTGGACCCACGGAAACTGAGCAGATAATAAACAAATATGCGCAATTAGATATGCCAAATCTTGGCCCCATCGAAATACTGAGGGAATTACGGAAACGTTGGTATAAAACCAACATTTCTGACCATGAGACAAAGGTTGTTTTTATTAACAATCTTCCACAAACATTAAAACTCTTTGCCAGAGAGCTCCCCAACACTCTCTCTATAGATGACTTATCTGAGAGATGTGAGTTAGAATATAGGGTTTTGGAACCCAAAGTGAATCCATCATCCTTTTCTTCACCCCCGAAAGATGATAGAATCTCCTCTTTAGAGAGAACAGTGGCGAACATGGCTAAAGTTCTAGAAGGATTGGCCATTACCAAATCCGAGATAAATCAAGTGAATGCTCGACCAAAATTCGTTTCCAAGTCAAATTATAATGGTAGAAGGCGATCGAGATCTCCGCAATACTTTAATAAATATGCTCCAAAGAACTGGTGTTATAACCACCAGAAGTTTTTTATGCTTGCCAAGTTTGTCTATTGTCGTTCCGAAGAATTTCCGAATGAGTGCCAATTTCCACAGCTGACGGAGAGGACAACAGACCGCAGGCACAAGGGTGCATCAGTATCGGGAAACGTCTGGCGCAGGAAGTAGAAGACCGTACTTTCTGCACATCAACGGCATCAACGGCGCTACAGGGAAGAAGCCAACTACAATCCGACATCCCTGTCGACTCTTTTCGTCCACGCCGAATTTTTCACATAGAGAACCAACAGACAATGCCGGTCGCAATCACCAGCCTACTTGTTTGCATGACCCGGCCAAACAGCCAAACGAACTTCTGCACCTTCTTGATTTCAAAACTGGCGAAGAGTTCATCGTAGACACAGGTGCGGCAGTCTCAGTTCTCAAAGGTGATTCAATGGCCGAGATGTCGCTAGGCGTTCTTCTCGCAACAGCTACAGGCAAGCCCATACCAACTTATGGCTGCCAATACCGCACACTCAACATAGGTCTACGACGTGAATTTTCCCACAACTTCATCATTGCCAAGGTCTCACATAATATAATAGGCCTTGATTTCCTTCTAAAATTTCGGCTCATTGTTGATCTTGCTAATCAAAAGATCATCGACCCCTCCACCGGACTTGAACAACAGCTTTTGGACACTTGCCTCCAAGCGTTTGGAGTGACAGGTCATTCCGCCAACCCCAGTGCATCATTCAGCATAGATATCAGCAGCTCTTCGAAAATACAAATCGCTTTTCGATCTTAACAAGTCAGAGCTACGAGTCTCCCACACGATGCATCATATCGTCACAGAAGGACAACCTATTGCACTCAAGAAGCGACCACTGGCTCCTGCTAAGCTGAAAGCTGCCCAAGAAGAATTCTCAAGGCTTTTGGAAGAGGGAATCATCAGACCATCGAAAGTTCATGGGCGTCACCACTGCACTTAGTCTCAAAATCAAACGGATCGTACAGAGCCTGTGGAGACTACCGTAAGTTAAATTCAGTGACAAAATCTGATGCATATCCTATTCCAAATATCAACACATTACTTGAAAAACTCAACGGCAGCAATTTCTTCTCAGTGATTGACCTCAGACAAGCGTACCATCACCTACCGGTAGCACCAGAGGATATCGAGAAAACTGCTGTCATCACTCCATTTGGCCTTTTTGAATATCTTTACATGCCTTTTGGACTTAAGTGTGCTACTCAGACATTTCAAAGATTCATAGACAACATACTTTGCGACGACTCTGCTTATTGTATGTCATATCTCGATGACATTATGGTGTAGGGGTACTTTTCGCTGTTGCTATCTCGTTCCTGATTTTGTACCCCTACTACTTATCAATGGTTGCTATTATTAGTACCCGAGCATTCAATCAGTCTGTTCCTTTTTAGATGGTTAATATTAGATGGCCGAAGAAAGGTTTCATGTATATATTACACACAATGTAGCACATAAATATAATTCACTGTTAATCTGAATTGAAGGAGTTGGATGGTAATAATACAGATTTTTTAATGTAAAATTATATCTTAAACACTATTCTCAGTTAGTCAAAATTGAATATATGTTTGTCAGCTGTAAAAATGGTTTTTATGCAAAAATATGATTTAAATGCCATTCACACTTAAGCTAAATTGTCCGTCTTCTAGACGGCAAAAATAAAAGTGATTTAAGTTTATAAAGTAAAATGTTTTATACACAAGTGGTTATTGTTACACAAATGTCTGAACAGAATTGTATTTATACCATCGAATAAAGCATATGATGACATGTAAAAATCATCGTTAAAAGTTATCATTAAAAATGAAGATGTAAATTGTTTAAAGACTTCAATGATAAAAACTAACAAAGCTTTAGCTTACTACTTGCAATATTTTCAGTTCATGTCAAACTATTAATCCATTCTTCTATGTGCACACTAAATTAAGTGAGATAAATCCGCAATGACACAACAGGCCACCGCGTGATCCTCGCGGATCGTGCGCGGTTCTGTCTATTTATAAAAACACTATTAATTACAAATAAAATTGCAGTTCAATAAATATCGATTGAAGCTGCTTGAGACTAAAAGAGATTGTTCCTAAAATCACAGTTAAGAGAAATATTATTTAAGGACAGAGTTAGAATATTTGACCTTAAAGAGCACAGCGTTTGTAAAATTCGACCTTCGTTGGGTTGTAACACGGAGCCGCGTGTTACATACACCCCCCGACAGTGAAAATTAGTACACATTGAAGTGGGCTAACCTTACAGTAAATGTTATTGCTCTTTCATGCCGTATAACGACTGATTTTGGTTCTGTCAACACTGATACGGGCTCCTCTATTTCTCGCGTTCTTGGACGGATGGTTAGGTCGAAGTGTTCGAGAAAGTCACGTCCAATGATGTTTCATGTCGTGTTGTCGATGATGAACGTATATTTGAGACATCATTTTGAGTTGGAGAACGAGATTGTGTGTACTCGTACCCCAAACGTCGCTATGTTGGAGCCATTCGCGCAGGTCAGACTGTTGGTGTCGACTGGGTGGGTTGGTTTGAGATAATTGTGGCGTAGTGAGCTTACATCTGATCCAGTGTCTATGACAATTCATTCGCCAGAGATTGCGTCACGGATGAGAAAGTATGTTGATAGTGGCAACCGGCGATGAGATTGATTGCTGGCATTTGGGCGTTTGAAGCATGACTTAATTGGAGCCGTCGCTGTAAAGACAATAGTTTGATTGCGCTCTACCGCGAAGGCAACGTGCTTCGAGCCATCAGACGTGGAGCGGCCAACAATTTTTGGGTGCTCAGCCTCTGCTGTCGCCGAGGAGGCTGACCCCACCTGTCTTCCGAACCTTCCATGGGCGGATCCTCCTGAGTTGTTGAGGGTGACCGCGCCCATTTGAATGTCGCGTCTGTGTGCGGGTATGTGCAGACGTTTCCGAGGCAATAACGTGTGTAGTGGCCTTCATTGAAAGTGCTTGAATTTCTCAAAATCTAGCTGTTTATTAATTCCTTACTGGCTGTAAGTTCGACGAACCGGGGCACCATAATGTAGGGGTACTTTTCGCCGTTGCTATCTCGTTCCTGATTTTGTACCCCTACTACTTATCAATGGTTGCTATTATTACTACCCGAGCATTCAATCAGTCTGTTCCTTTTCAGATGGTTAATATTAGAAGGCCGAAGAAAGGTTTCATGTATATATTACACCAATGTAGCACATAAATATAATTCACTGTTAATCTGAATTGAAGGAGTTGGATGGTAATAATACAGATTTTTTAATGTAAAATTATATCTTAAACACTATTCTCAGTTAGTCAAAATTGAATATGTTTGTCAGCTGTAAAAATGGTTTTTATGCAAAAATATGATTTAAATGCCATTCACACTTAAGCTAAATTGTCCGTCTTCTAGACGGCAAAATAAAAGTGATTTAAGTTTATAAAGTAAAATGTTTTATACACAAGTGGTTATTGTTACACAAATATCTGAACAGAATTGTATTTATACCATCGACTAAAACATATGATGACATGTAAAAATCATCGTTAAAAGTTATCATTAAAAATGAAGATGTAAATTGTTTAAAGACTTCAATGATAAAAACTAACAAAGCTTTAGCTTACTACTTGCAATATTTTCAGTTCATGTCAAACTATTAATCCATTCTTCTATGTGGACACTAAATTAAGTGAAATAAATCCGCAATGATACAACAGATCACCGCGTGATCCTCGCGGATCGCGCGCGGTTCTCTCTATTTATAAAAACACTATTAATTACAAATAAAATTGCAGTTCAATAAATATCGATTGAAAATGCTTGAGACTAAAAGAGATTGTTCCTAAAATCACAGCTAAGAGAAATATTGTTTAAGGGCAGAGTTAGAATATTTGACCTTAAAGAGCACAGCGTTTGTAAAAATTGACTTTCGTTGGGTTGTAACATGGAGCCGCGTGTTACAATGGTATTCAGTCCATATCTAGAATCTCATGCGAAGCATCTACGAAATGTCCTCTCACGCTTATCCAACCACGGACTCAAGATCAACTGTGACAAGACGCAGATTGCAACTTCATCCGTCGACTACTTAGGGCATCGTATCACGGCCCAAGGTATTCAACCGTTACCGTAAAAGACGAATTCAATAAAGAATATCAAGTCACCAAGGACTTTGAGTGATTTGCAGAAAATCCTGGGAGTACTAAACTATTATCGCAAGTTCCTTCCAGGACTTTCAAAACAACTTTATCCTTTGTGCAGGTACCTGCGGAACTGAAAAGGACTTAGCAAGAATTCCATCATTGCTTGGTCATCCGAAGACGAGGAATTACTTCGACTTGCTATCAACTCGTTAGCAAATGCCACAATGCTAACGCATCCAGATTTCAAAAAGCCATTTCTACTCACGACAGATGCTTCTGAAATCGCTATTGGAGCCACTTTGGAACAAGAGATCGACGGAGTTCGGAAGCCTATCAGTTTCTACTCGCGTACTCTCCAACCAGTAGAAACGAGGTACGACACTTTCGGCTGAGAACTTCTCGCCATCCACGACGCAGTGCGCCATTTTATCAGCATCATTGGCAGTAGTAGATTTGTTGTTTTCACAGATCATGCACCACTAGTTAGCGCACTTCGAAACGCAATTTCATCTATCGCCAGAGTGGAAAGACAGCTTTCTCGTCTAAGCGAATGGCAATTTGACGTCTTTCACGTCAAGGGCAAACAGAACTTCATTGCAGATGCCCTATCCAGGCCAGACGTCTCTCTACAACCACCTTCGCCGTCACCATTCACTGTCAACTCCGTGGCACTCAGTTAACCTGCACTAACGCCAACTCTCCTGCAAACTGAACAACGCGGTGACATTCATAATCAAAGATCAATAGCCCGTCACCCAACCAAGTTCATATGCCGTCTGTGGGAAGGCTTACCAATTGTTTACTTCACGGGTACGCAGCCCAACAAGCCGGTTCTGCCGACCAGCCTTAAGAGAAAAGTTTTCGATTCAATTCACTCAATTTCTCACCCAGGAAGCCAAGCGACTGTCCGACTTCTTACAGATCGTTTCTGGGGTCACAGACTTAGGCAGAATGTTAAACGATGTGTCTCAGAGTGTGCAATTTGTCAGAAAAACAAGATAACACGACACACTTGTTCTAAGTTGCAACATTTTCGTTCTACTTCTCGCCTAGCCATCGTCCACATCGACATAGTTCATCTGACAAAGGTTCAAGGTTTCAGCTACCTTCTAACTATGATCGATAGATTTACACGGTGGCTGCGGCATTACCTCTTGGCACCATTTCTGCAGACGAAGTAACTAACGGTTTTATCTCTGCATGGATATCCAATTATGGTGTTCCCAATGAGGTCATCACGGACAGAGGCACTTGTTTCTCATCTGATTGTTTCAAAACCACCTTGCGGTACATGGGATGCATCTTACGCCAGACGACTGCCTACTATCCCCAAGCTAATGGCATGGTAGAGAGAATGCATAGGGAACTCAAAGCAGCTTTAGCATTCTCGTCCATTAATGGCAACTAGGTCGATGCACTACCTTTAGTTCTGCTTGCCATGCGTTCCAGTACTCGTGAATCCATTAAAACGAATGCGTCACAACTCTTGTATGGCATGGATCTACGCCTGCCTAGTCAGCTCCCACGTCTACTACTGGCACAAGATGACCCACAAAACGAAGCTACCCGCCTTCGACTTCATTTCGGTAACATGTCCGAACAGCAGCCGAGACACAAGCCTCGTCCAGTCTTCGTTCACCCACAGCTCCACAGCTGCAAGAGAGTACTCGTTCGCAACAATAATGCTGTTGCATCACTACAACCCAAGTATCGCGGTCCTTACCCGATTTTACTCAGACAGCCAAAATAGTTCATCATTATGCAAGGCGCTACACCGACATCAGTAAGCATAGACAGGTTGAAACCGTTTATCGAACCACCTGATCCTGAGAGCGTTCAACCTTCTACACACGTCTCAGGCTCCGTCTGCTCACAATCTCAATATCCTGATTTGTATAACGCGTAATTGATTTTTTTTTAAACATTAACATTAACTATCAAATTTTATTTAACCTCACGTTATTTTTCGTATTTGTCTCACGTGGCATAACCAGCTGTTCTTAGCTAACATTTGTGTAACATTTTTGAACAGTTCTTTGGTATTATGCCATCTCTGAGGCAAAGTTCTTGTACATAGTTTTATGCAGTTACCTTTGATTTTAATGTATATATTTTTACATTATAATATATTTCTCACACATGACATTACACTGCCTATTTTGGTATGACCAGCTACTTAGAGCTAACGCTTTCGTGTAGCAACACTAAGTAGTGATCAGCTTCATATCGTGGTACAGGCCACTTTCAATGCATATCTCAACTTTATCAATTGCACAAAGACCACTCTACAAATGTTATGACTACAACGTCGAGCACTCTAGCTCCTTTGGTCGTATACAAACACATTGACAACGATCCAACCTGCTTAGGTTTTTAACTTTAACCTGGCAAATTCAGAGGCGATTTACCTCGAAATCTTCACGCTGCGGCTCCAAAACTTACACTGTTCTATTTTGCCTCACGTGCTATGACCGACCACTAGAGCTAACAATTTGTGTAGCAATTCCTAGTGGTTACCTCGCATCATATCATTGTTCAAGCAACCAACAAGCATATTTAAGCCCAGCACTTATGGTTCATCATATTTTTGCTTAACTTGATTCGAACTCTGTCATGCATTTCTTATCTAGCCCCGCAGAGAGGAATTTTTTTTCTTTTTTTCAGAGAGGAAAGTGTTGTAACGACACAAATCAATCGCCGACATATTGCGTAAATTAAATTCAAATTTATTTACGTTGCACCAATGAGAAAAAAGCAAAATTGCCGTTTAACCAATAGTGTGCAAGTAGACATATTGCATGCTATTTAAGCACGGTAATTTACTATGCAAGTCAGTTGTGGCATTTGCATTCTACCTGCTTCACGCGTGTGCGTTCTGTCGGCTGTCAATGCCTACGCTGGTGATTTGATAGTTTCACCAACAACTAACTACATCCGTGACTCATCTTGTTGCGGTATACCGGAGAGACGAGCCAATTAAGTGCAGAACCTGCAGGACACTATCCACATCGTGATTGCAGCTCAACCACGGGAGCGACAACTCAACCAGAGTCCACCTAAGGCTCTAGGACATCTTCAAACTCTGAAGACTTCAAGAGAACGCATTACCAGGCCCTCTTAAGGGCCCCCATATCAGTAACTAATCTCTATTCAGAGCACCTTAACCGAGTTTGTAACGTCGTACGGCATTTACTTGAAGCCGGGGCGTTTACATTACTATGGCATGCTATATAAGCACGGCAATTTACCATGCGAGTCAGTTGTCGCATTTGCATTCTGCTCTGCGTTACGCGTGTGCGTTCTGTCGGCTGTCAATACCTACGCTGTTGATTTGATAGTTTCACCAACAATTGGCTACATCCGTGACTCATCTTGTTGCGGTACAACAAGCGAGACGAGGCAATTAATTGCAGAACCAGAACGACGTTTTCCACATCGTGATAACAACTCGACAACGGGAGGAACAACAACCAGAGTCCACCCAAGGCTCTAGGACATCTTCACACTCTGAATAATTCAGAAGAACGCACAACCAGGCCCTCTTAAGGGCCCCCCTATCAGTAACAAATCTATACTCGCATGATTAATTGCCGAGTTTGTAACGTCGTATGGCATTTACAATGTCTACTTGCACACTATTGGTTAAACGGCAAGTTTCGCTTTTTTCTCATTGGTGCAACGCAAATAAAATTGAATTTAATTTACGCAATATGTCGGCCATTAATTTGTGTCGTTACAACACTTTCCTCTCTGAAAAAAGAAAAAGAATTCCTCTCTGCGAGGCTAGATAAGGAATGCATGACAGAGTTCGAACCAGAGTTAAGCAAAAATATGATGAACCATAAATGCTGGGCTTAAATATGCTTGTTGGTTGCTTCAACAAGGATATGATGCCAGGTAACCCCTAGGAATTGCTACACAAATTGTTAGCTCTAGTGGTCGGTCATACCACGTGAGGCAAAATAGAGCAGTGTAAGTATTGGGAGCCGCAGCGTGAAGATTTCGAGGTAAATCGCCACTGAATTTGCCAGGTTTAAGTTAAAACCTAAGCAGGTTGGATCGTCGTCAATGTGTTTGTATACGACCAAAGGAGCTAGAGTGCTCGACGTTGTGGTCATGACATTTGTAGAGTGGTCTTTGTGCAATTGATAAAGTTGAGATATGCATTGAAAGTGGCCTGTACCATGATATGAAGCTGATCACTACTTAGTGTTGCTACACGAAAGCGTTAGCTCTAAGTAGCTGGTCATACCAAAATAGGCAGTGTAATGTCATGTGTGAGAAATACATTATAATGTAAAAATATATACATTAAAATCAAAGGTAACTGCATAAAAATATGTACACGAACATTGCCTCAGAGATGGCATAATACCAAAGAACTGTTCAAAAATGCTACACAATTGTTAGCTAAGAACAGCTGGTTATGCCACGTGAGACAAATACGAAAAAATAACGTAAGGTTAAAAAATTTTGATAGTTAATGTTAATGTTAAAAAAAATCAATTACGCGTTATACAAAGCAGGATATTGAGAATAAGAGCAGACGGAGCCTGAGACGTGTGTAGAAGGTTTAACGCTCTCAGGATCAGGCGATTTGATAATCGGTTTCAAACTGTCTATGCTTACTGATGTCGCTGTAGCGCTTTGCATAATAATGAAGTATTTTGGTTGTCTGAGCAAAATCGGGTAAGGACCACAATACTTTGTTTGTAGTGGTGCAACAGCATTGTCGTTGCGAACGAGTACTCTCTTGCAGCTGTGGAGCTGTGGGTGAACGAGGAATGGACGAGGCGTATGTCTCGGCTGCTGTTCAGACATGTTACCGAAATGAAGTCGAAGGCGGGTAGTTTCGTCTTGTGGGTCATCTTGTGCCGGTAGTAGACGTGGGAGCTGACTAGGCAGGCGTAGATCCATGCCATACAAGAGTTGTGACGCAGATGTTTTAATGGAGTCACGAGTATGGGAACGCATGGCAAGCAAAACTAAAGGTAATGCATTGACCCAGTTGCCATTAATGGATGAGGATGCTAAAGCAGCTTTGAGATCCCTATGCATTCTCTCTACCATACCATTAGCTTGGGGATGGTAGTCAGTCGTCTGGCGTAAGATGCATCCCATGTACTGCAAGGTGGTTTTGAAACGATCAAATGAGAAGCAAGTGCCTCTGTCCGTGATGACCTCATTGGGAACACAATAATTGGATATCCATGCAAAGATAAAACCGTTAGTTACTTCGTCTGCAGAAATGGTGCCAAGAGGTAATGCCGCAGGCCACCGTGTAAATCTATCGATCATAGTTAGAAGGTAGCTGAAGCCTTGTACCTTTGTCAGATGAACTATGTCGATGTGGACGATGGCTAGGCAAGAAGTAGACCGAAAATGTTGCAACTTAGAACGAGTGTGTCGTGTGATCTTGTTTTTCTGACAAATAGCACACTCTGAGACCCATCGTTTAACATTTTGCCTAAGTCTGTGACCCCATAAACGATCTGTAAGAAGTCGGACAGTCGCTTGGCTTCCTGGGTGAGAAATTGAGTGAATTGAATCGAAAACGTTTCTCTGAAGGCTGGTCGGCAGAACTGGCTTGTTAGGCTGCGTACCCGTGAAGTAAACAATTGGTAAGCCTTCCCACAGACGGCATATGAACTTGGTTGGGTGACGGGCTATTGATCTTTGAATGTGAATGTCACCGCGTTGTTCAGTTTGCAGGAGAGTTGGCGTTAGTGCAGGTTCACTGAGTGCCATGGAGTTGACAGTGAATGGTGACGGCGAAGGTGGTTGTAGAGAGACGTCTGGCCTAGACAGGGCATCTGCAATGAAGTTCTGTTTGCCCTTGACGTGAAAGACGTCAAATTGCCATTCGCTTAGACTAGAAAGCTGTCTTTCCACTCTGGCAGGGTACTTGGCGATAGATGAAGTTGCGTTTCGAAGTGCGCTAACTAGTGGTGCATGATCTGTGAAAACAACAAATCTGCTACTGCCAATGATGCTGATAAAATGGCGCACTGCGTCGTGGATGGCGAGAAGTACTCGGACGAAAGTGTCGTACCTCGTTTCTACTGGTTGGAGAGTACGCGAGTAGAAACTGATAGGCTTCCGAACTCCGTCGATCTCTTGTTCCAACGTGGCTCCAATAGCGAATTCAGAAGCATCTGCCGTGAGTAGAAATGGCTTTTCAAAATCTGAGTGTGTTAGCATTGTGGCAATTGCTAACGAGTTGATGGCAATTCGAAGTAATTCCTCGTCTTCGGATGACCAAGCAATGATGGAATTCTCGCTAACTCATTATCGGTTCGGCAGGTGCCTGCACAAAGAATAAAGATGTTTTGAAAGGCCCGGAAGGTACTTGCGATAATAGTTTAGTACTCCCAGGATTTTCTGCAACTCGTTGACAGTCCTTGGTGATTTGATATTCTTGATTGAATTCGTCTTTGACGGCAACGGTTGAATACCTTGGGCCGTGATACGATGCCCTAAGAAGTCGACGGATGAAGTTGCAATCTGCGTCTTGTCACAGCTGATCTTGAGTCCGTGGTTGGATAAGCGTGAGAGGACATTTCGTAGATGTTTCGCATGAGATTCTAGATCTGGACTGAATACCATAATGTCATCGAGATATGACATACAATAAGCAGAGTCGTCGCGAAGTATGTTGTCCATGAATCTTTGAAATATCTGAGTAGCACACTTAAGTCCAAAAGGCATGTAATCATCATCATCATCATTTCCAGCCACACAAAAGTCAAGTGACTAATGTTTCACTGCCATATAACCATAATACCATATAACCATAAAGGCATGTAAAGATATTCAAAAAGGCCAAATGGAGTGATGACTGCAGTTTTCTCGATATCCTCTGGTGCTACCGGGATGTGATGGTAAGCTTGTCTGAGGTCAATCACTGAGAAGAAATTGCTGCCGTTGAGTTTTTCAAGTAAAGTGTTAATATTTGGAATAGGATATGCATCAGATTTTGTCACTGAATTTAGCTTACGGTAGTCTCCGCAGGCTCTGTACGATCCGTTTGATTTAGAGACTAAGTGCAGTGGTGACGCCCATGAACTTTTCGATGGTCTGATGATTCCCTCTTCCAAAAGCCCTAAGAATTCTTCTTGGGCAGCTTTCAGCTTAGCAGGGGCCAGTGGTCGCTTCTTGAGTGCAATAGGTTGTCCTTCTGTGACGATATGGTGCATCGTGTTGGAGACTCGTAGCTCTGACTTGTTAAGATCAAAAAGCGACTTGTATTTTTGAAGAGCTGCTGATATCTCTGCTGAATGATGCACTGGGGTTGGCAGAATGACCTGTAACTCCAAACGCTCGGAGGCAAGTGTCCAAAAACTTTGCTCAATTCCGGTGGAGGGGTCGATGATCTTTTGATTGGCAAGATCAACAATGAGCCGAAATTTCAGAAGGAAATCAAGGCCTATTATATTATGTGAGACCTTGGCAATGATGAAGTTGTGGGAAAATTCACGTCGTAGACCTATGTTGAGTGTGCGGTATTGGCAGCCATAAGTTGGTATGGGCTCGCCTGTAGCTGTTGCGAGAAGAACGCCTAGCGACATCTCGGCCATTGAATCACCATTGAGAACTGAGACTGCCGCACCTGTGTCTACGATGAACTCTTCGCCAGTTTTGAAATCAAGAAGGTGCAGAAGCTCGTTTGGCTGTTTGGCCGGGTCATGCAAACAAGTAGGCTGGTGATTGCGACCGGCGTTGTCCGTTTGGTTCTCTATGTGAAAAATTCGGCGTGGACGAAAAGAGTCGACAGGGATGTCGGATTGTAGTTGGCTTCTTCCCTGTAGCGCCGTTGATGCCGTTGATGTGCAGAAAGTACGGTCTTCTACTTCCTGCGCCAGACGTTTCCCGATACTGATGCACCCTTGTGCCTGCGGTCTGTTGTCCTTTCCGTCAGCTGTGGAAATTGGCACTCATTCGGAAATTCTTCGGAACGACAAAGACAGACTTGGCATGAATAAAAAAACTTCTGGTGGTTATAACACCAGTTCTTTGGGGAATATTTATTAAAGGATTGCGGAGATCTCGATCGCCGCCTACCGTTATAATTGGGCTTAGGAACGAATTTGGGTCGAGCATTCACTTGATTTAGCTCGGATTTGGTAATGGCCAATCCTTCTAGAACTTTAGCCATGTTCGTCACTGTCCTCTCTAAAGAGGAGAGTCTATCATCTTGCGGGGGTGAAGAAAAGGATGATGGATTCACTTTGGGTTCCAAAACCCTATATTATAACTCACATCTCTCAGATAAGTCATCTATAGAGAGAGTGTTGGGGAGCTGTCTGGCAAAGAGTTTTAATGTTTGTGGAAGATTGTTAATAAAAACAACCTTAGCCTCATGGTCAGAAATGTTGGTTTTATACCAACGTTTCCGTAATTCCCTCAGTATTTCGATGGGGCCAAGGTTTGGCATGTCTAACCGCGCATATTTGTTTATTATCTGCTCAGTCTCCTGTGGACCCAAACAAGGATTCTACCTCGTTTTGGCTAGGCCACAAAATAGGGATTAGGTAGCTTCCTAATGGCCTCAAGCTTAGGATAAATCCGTCGCTGCATATAGTACCTATGAAGGTAGTTTAACAAAAACCTTTGACAGTTTTTGATGACTGTCATAATCAGAAACAGCGGGAGAAAGCGGAGTCTACACGCATAAAAGAAATAGTTCACTATCTCCATCCCAAACAGGAACATCAATATCTTAAATTGGACCTGATCATTTTCTAACAATCTTACAGGATCTTAAGAAAAGCATAAATTATAATCAACTATGAAAATATGTAAATATACTTTAACAAACGCTTACACACAAACAGCTTCCCTGGTTGAATGAGCGCAGAACAAAGACACGTCACAATGTTCGCTTCCAAAAATCCACCAGTTGAGACTGTCGAGTACGTACAGTTGCCGTATGCCCTACGCAGGAAAAGAGATGAACAGAGGCCCCGTCCCTGGCCTTTGATGCCAATGTGTTATTATATATCTCATATCCCCGAATATATATATATATACCAAAAAAATTCCCAGAAGACCACGATGCAGTACAAAGAAACGCAAATGCTTAATAGATGTTTTATCCCAAATAGATGAAAAAAAGGAAGTCAATTTTATTTGCTTACCCAAAAAAATCAGAACAATAATCAATATCCTGGCGCGGTCGCCAATTTGGGCGTTTACACGCCACGGCTTCATGTAAATGAAACATACGACGTTACAAACTCAGTTAAGGTGCTCTGAATAACAAATATTGTTTATGATAGGGGGCCCTTCACAGTGTGGAGGATGTTAAATCCTCCATAGCAGCAAAAATAACAACTGATAAATTTAAACCACCATAGCTGGTTGTAACACACTTTGTTAAAAATTTTTCTTTTTTATTTTCCCAAATTCTTTGTTTAAATATGATTAAAATTGTGTGCACTATTGTAGGGCCCTTTGGTCACTGCCGTAAAGGGGTCTCTTGGATGTTGAGCACAAATCCATATGCGGAATGATCATCTATCTTGAAACACTTAAGTTCCTCTGAACTATCTCTTAAGCTTTAATCCTTAAATCCACTAGCCAACTGCTCTGTATCCTCAGTATTTAATAAACCAGATATGATATTAAATTGCTTGCAATTTTTATATTATATTAAATAGCTAAGCTTGCCTGGATACGCTGATATCCACAGGATACTGAATTGGAATGATTGAGACCTTAAAACAAATATTTACGTTAAATACCCAAAGCAAATTTGTGGTTCTTTTCGCTGATATTTAAAAAGATAAAATCGACAAGAAGATTATAATGTTTTATTAACAAGAGTCGAAGATGGAACCACAAGTGTCCCGCGCTAGTGCAATTCAGAAACTCAAGTCAAAACTCTCATTTTCCTCGACAATACAAGTCCAAAACTTCGACAATATTAACAAAGAACTTTAAAAGTACAATATTTTTCCAAAAATTACAATATTGTTTTACGAAACCAGCGATAACATCAAATGTCCAAAAATAAAAATTGATTTATTTTATATAGAGAGGTTTATTAATTCAATAATTAATTTAACCTCTACACTGTTTTCGGATTTTCAGTATCTCGCTCCTTGACTGGTATTGTAAATTTTGGTCTGCTGCATTTTTACAATTTTCTTGGTTAAACGAACATTTCATTATCAAATATATTGCTCCATCAATTTCTATTTGTTCTAATATAAAACAGAAAGGAACAGGAGCCTAGGAACAGAGTATTTGGTTTCATCTTTGGTTCAATTTTTACATCTTTCTAGATTAATAACTGTGCGGGACCGTTTCAGCTTTCACTTTCCGATTGCCTAACTGTAAGTATCGATTTAATTTAATCTCTCATATATTCATGGATACCGATATTAAATTTGAGGACACAAGTAGGTTAGTGCAGGAAATAGCGGACTTGAACTTAATTGACGCACACAATCATATAAGCCTATCTGAATTCTACTGTGAATTTTAGGACTTTTAAAAATCTGGCATCTATGGGTTTACTGGAGCTCCGAATGGGTTAGAGGACTCAACAAAATTTGGCGACCGCGCCAGTCCAAGAATATTAGAGTCTGCAATCATAAAAACATTCCAAGTTGGGTAGGAGATGCCCAAATGATATTCAGTGCATATAATATCGTAGACCCTATGGAAACATTTGCAGCATGGATGGCATTGCCTGAAAATTTCCGAAATGCTTTGGAAAATTTCAGAGACAGAACTTGTAGAAGAAAAGCCGTACAATGCATGTGAGTTATTAATGGCTGAAATTCAGCAGAGATATCAGCCTGGAAGATCAGCGCAAATGTGCGAATTATTACGCTTAGAAAAAATGGGGCGTCATCTTCTGTCCGAATTTTATGAACGCCTTTGCACAAAAGCTTCCAGGTTGAATATATCTAGAGATGTAGTCAACTCCATTTCTAAAGCTGAGCTACCAATTAATCTTAGAAAAACATTTGAAGTATTTGACAAAATGAGCATAGATTGGCCAACAAAGCTCAGAGGGTTAGACGGCGTGTATAAACAGCAAGAACCACAAGTACATGCTGTAATAGCAGATTCTCTAACGATGCAGCCAGTCAGGGCAGATACCGAAAACCACCTGACTATACAAGAAACTTTGCGTTTCTTATGTAGAGAAGTTGCTAGCTTGCGTAGTGATATTGCACAACTTCAGAGTCAGGATAAGTATAATAGACGTCGAAGGAGTCACTCGCGTCAACGCTTCGAAGGGCCACGCGGATGGTGTAAGGCACATTGCGAATACGGACGCAGTGCGAAGTGCCAAGGTGAGAATTGTATTTACCCGCGATTAGGTGAACCCAGATGGAAAGGAAGCACAAAACCGGTTGAGAGAAATCCATCACCGGGAAAAGGACAAAACCTCCGCTAGTAGGAGCCGTAGGGGGGTTTCATTGCAAAGGCTCCCAGATATGCCTTTAAAAGGCATAATCAAAGCTAAAGATGCTACTAGAACAAATAGCACCGAGATAGAAGGCAAAAGAGTCCGATTCTCACTAAGCGGAGATCTGGAAAACATTTCCGGATTGTCCAGGAACAAGTTCATTATTAAGGATGAATTATCTGAATTAGAATTTCTCATTGATACGGGTGCTGAGGTAAGCATAGTTAGGTCAGACGTGGTGGAAGCAGGTTACCCCACATTTGATTATCAAATATGAGTCGCTAACGGTAGCCCGATTGGAGTAAAAGGGATGAAAGAAATTTCGGTAACATTAGGCCAGAAATCTTCCTTCCGATGGAATTTTCTAGTAGCCGATGTCAAGAACCATATCATTGGCGTGGATTTCTTGACACATTTCAAAATGACATTAGACCCCAAAGCTAGGACTATCGCAGAAGGCATAGGGATAGCAACACCTACTGAATCTAACACGTCGGCAGTTAAAACAGTCCTCTTACCCGTCCATCAGTCACACTTGACTTTGCCGATATAATCAAGAAGCACCTAGCCGTGTTTCTACCTTTCAGTGCCAAAAGGATAGGCTTGAAGACAGGAGTAGAACACCAAATAGAATTGGTGGCTCCGTTGCCTTGTTCACCAAAGGCTCAACCATTGGCACAACACAAGCAACAAGTTGCTTTGTCCGAATTTCACCAATTGCGCGAAGAGGGGATTTGTAGAAGGTCAAATTCTAATTTTGCTTCTCCAATAGTGGTAGTTCCCAAACCTGAACCGGGTCAATGGAGGGTTTGTGGGAATTATCGTCTATTAAACTCAGTAACGAAGGGTGATTCTGATCCTTTCCATAACCAGAGTACTTTGCTCCGAGATATAATGGGATATGAGGTTTATTCAACTTTAGATCTCCAGAAAGGTACTATCAGGTACCAATGGAAGAAAGTTCGATACCACTCACCGCAGTCAGATTTCCAGGAGGGGGATCGCATGAATTTCTTTGAATGCCTTTTGGTTTGAGAAATGCCAGTCAGAAATTCCAGCGTTTGGCTGAAGAAATCCTTCAGAATTGTCCATTTGCGAGGGTATATATAGACGACATAATTATTTTTAGTCGCTCCCGAAATGAACATCGTACGCATTTGGAAACGGTTTTGACCAGGCTGGAACAATATGGATTAGTGGTCAAACCTAATAAGAGTAATATCGGTTGCTCTTCAGTTAAATACCTTGGTCATATACTTTGCAAAGACGGAATTAAACCTTTGGAAGATAAGGTCCAAGCTATTCAGGACGTAACGGAACCCCGAACCGTACGCCAGTTGCGAAGGTTCTTGGGCATGATCAGCTATTATTGTCGATTCATTCCAGGTCTAGCCGGAATTTTTGGGTCGTTAACAAGCCATCTCACACGTGAAAAGAGCACGATCAAGAAGTCTTGGCCTATAAACTTGAGTCAAGAAGACCGAGAAAATTTCCAAAAGGCCAAGGACATGTTAAGTGACGTAACCACATTAGCACCTGTAGATTGGGAAAAACCTTTCGAACTAATCACAGATGCCTCAGATGTTGCATTAGGGGCAGTGCTACAGCAAAGAGATCAGGACGTAGTAAGACCGATTGGGTTTTATAGCCGTAAGCTTAATGATCGAGAAAAACGTTATGATACGTTTGGTAAAGAGCTTCTAGCAGTGTATGCCGCAGTGCTACACTTCGAGCATTACTTAGATGGTCACAAGTTTAAGTTATTGACCGATCATAAGCCATTGATCAGCATACTTGGTAAAACATCTAGGCTTAATTACTCTCGTAGAGTAAATTCCCAAATAACACGGTTAGCAGAGTTCGATTTCACTGTGTCTCATATTGCTGGTAAGGAGAATGTGGTAGCAGATGCACTTAGCCGACCGAATGAAGCTGATGTCGAGCTGATATTTCAAGGTCCATTGAAAAATTTAGATGAATCAATGCACGATTTCGTTAGTCAAATCGAGGAAGCGCAAGGATCGGATCCCTTTACATTAGTATTGTCCAAAAGACCAGGATATGTTCGTAAGCTCATAAGTGGCAAGTGGTTGTTATGCGAAACATCTATAAGTCAACCACGACCATATGTGCCATTGGAGTTACAGGCCAAGATTATCCAAGTGTTACATGACATGGGTCATCCATCCATTAAAACCACCATTCGATTAATCAACGACAGATACGTATAGACGCACATGTCTAAAGACATACGGGTATGGGTAAGAGCCTGTGCCAAGTGTCAAACGTGTAAGGTGTGGAGACATACCAGAACCGAGATAAAGAACATTGGAATACCAATCGGACGGTTCAGACACGTACACATAGACATTGTCGAGATGCCTGAAGTAAATGGAAATAAATACTTGCTGACAATGGTAGATAGATTTAGTCGTCAATTTGAAGTGGCGATTTTAAAAGACATGACAGCGCAAGAAGTCTTGTTCGCGTTTCTACATAATTGGATATCGCGTTATGGTGTTCCGGAAAAAAGTTACTAGTGATCGTGGTAGTCAATTTATGTCAGAGCTTTTCGTAAGATCCCTCAACATCATGGGAACCACTATAATAAATACTAGCGCGTATAACCCACGAGCAAATGGGATGGTAGAAAGGCTACATCGTGAACTGAAAGCTGCATTAAGGTGTACTAGTGGAACAAGCTGGATACACGATCTTCCTATAGTACTACTCGCCATGCGCAACAGATATAGGGCATAATTAGGAACTTACATGGCAGAATTGGTTTATGGAGAGCCATTAAGTTTACCTAGAGATCTTCTAATAGAAACTCCAAGTAGTCTTGATTGGGCTTCTAGTTATGTAGATTGGCTTGTAGGAGCAATTAGAGACAAGATGTGTCGTTTGGCCCCGACCAAGACTAGAAAAGCTAAAACCAAATGCTGTGTGTCCTCTGATTTGAAATCGGCTTCGCATGTGTATATAACTAATGAGAATAGGAAGAACTGCCTGAAACCATTTAACAAAGGAACATACAAGGTCAAGAAGATGACTGACAAGAATGTCATCATAGAAATAATTGGCATTGAGGATTGTGTTACGTTGGATCGCTGTATTCCGCAGTTTATCTGGATTGACGGTATGACTGAATTAACAGATGTGTCGAATGACCGTTCTATGGACGAATCTGATGTGTGCAATCCCATCATGCAGGCACATAATGAAAAGCAGAACTCTGAAGAAGCGTTGTCTAATATAGCAAAATCTTATTCTACTGAATCATAGCATGAAAACTATTTGTCGATACCAGATGATTTTGAAGAACCACTGAATGTTGTACCGAGCGAGATGACGACGTCAGGGGCGCCAGTATGCACAACTCGTTCTGGAAGAGTACATAGTCAGACGAAGAACTATGATTACGTCTTTTTTTGAGAAGGTGGTGTATGTGGAGGATGTTAAATCCTTCGCCTTATGTAAAATAACCTTGACTGATAAATTTAAACCACCATAGCTGATTGTAACGAATTTTCTTTAAAAAGAATTTTTTCCTTTTATTTTCCAGAACATTCTTTGTTTAAATACTTAATTTTAAAATTGTGCGCTATTTTCAGTTTTCGAGCATCTCGCTCTGCGTCTGGTATTGTAAAATTTGGTCTGCTGCATTTTCACAATTTCTTGATTAAACGAATATTTCATCATCAAATATATTGCTCCATCAATTGCCTTTTTGTTCTAATATAAAACAGAAAGGAACAGGAGCCTAGGAACAGGTATATTTGATTGTATCTTTGGTTCAAGTTTTACATCTTTCTAGATTAATAACTGTGCGGAACCGTTTCCAGCTTTCACTTTCCGATTGCCTAACTGTAAGTTTCGATTTAAATGTTATCTCATATATTTATGGATACCGATATAAAATTTGAGGCACAAGTAGGTCAGTGCAGGACATAGCGGACTTGAACTTTAGTAACGATAATAATCATATAAGCCTATCAGACTCTACTGTGAATTTTAGGACTTCCTGCGATCTGGCATCTATGGGGATTACAGACTCCAATAGGTTAGGGGCCACAACAACAGGGCCTGGTCGGGCGTTATCCTGAATTATTCAGAGTGTGAAGATGTCCTGGAGCCTTGGGTTGACTCTGGCTGTGGTTCCTTCTGTTGTTACGTTGTAATCATGATGTCGAAAACTTCGTTGTAGTTCTGCATTAATTGGCTCGTCTCGCTGGTGGTACCGCAACAAGATGAGTCACGGATGTTTCTTGAAAGAGTTTCCTTAATGCGGAACTGGAATAATTGTAATTACCTGATCTGCGTTTTGACTAACGCAGCTTTCATTGTTCCAGTAATTTTCTTTTTCTATGATATTTCGATCTTCATTACCGAAGATCTTCATCAGATGCATTTCACGAAACAAATGAAGCAAGCGCGTTATTTCCTCTAGTCATAATATTTATATACCCTAGACTGACCTTTCATTGGTTATACGTGTGTCACTTGTGTGTGTGTGTGTGTGCATTTTCATAACTGTTGTTTTCATCTAACTAATTTAGACCAGAGTGGCTAAATAATAATTTATCAATTGCATGCAATAACTAATCGTTTTTTTTAAACACACTCAATGTAAATGACGTAACTGAGATGGGGAGACCCATAATTCAGAAACACTCGTCATAAAAACATGCCATGAGTGATAAAAACCAGAAGTCCGAACGACTAATGCACATGTTAAATTACAATTCAAACCACTAGGTTGTACTCAAGATAGAGAAGTTAATAACAGTTAATGGCGCACGCCACGCATGTCCATGTGTATGTGTATGCATAACTAAAAAACTTGGTTAAATTATTTTATTTTGATACACATGTACGTACATCTAAATGAAACTGCAGTCAATAGACATTAATTTACCCTTTGCACGCGTCAGACAAATTATTACTTATAACTATTGTATTATTAGAATATTTCCAATGGTTAGGGTGGGGGTGTAAAACAGAAAATTAAGTTTGAAATCTATTTGTTTTAAAATCAAATGAATAGTTAGAGATGAAATTTGAAGATTATATTAATAATAATTGTTTATTCATTTGTTGAATAAAAGCCCACTAATTAGTCAATCTTAATCCAATGTTCTTAATCTTTTACTGGAGCTAGCTTCAGTTACCAATTCATGCAATCGTCTTTTTCTTCCACTAGCTAGTGCAGTATTCCAAATCGGACCTAAAGATTTTTCAACAGCTGTTTCATTCATAATATTATCTCTAGATTTAATTTCTATAGATTCCCTAATCAATCTCGTCATCCTATTACGACTACATATTGCTATGCGTTTGCATTCCTCCCAGTCGATAGTATGCCCAGTCTCCACCACATGACGAGCAAGGTCAGATTTAGCAATATGTCCATATTTACACGCAGTTTTATGTTCACCTCTTCTTACTTTGATTGGACGCATGGTTTCACCAACATACTTGAGACTGCAATCATTGCATGGGATCTCATACACTCCTGAAGTGTCTAATGGTTCAATCTTTTCTTTTTGGTTAGGGAGTATAGTGTCTAGTGTAAGGGGCTGTTTTAAAACAGTCCTTATATTGTATTTTAAAGCTATTGATTTCACTTTCCTACTTAATATAGAGTCCGGTAATACCCTGACCTTCCGCTCTTCCTTATCCTTATCCGCTTTTGTGTATCTCAAACTAGGATTAAATTTCTTCACCATATCCCTCATTGTTGTATCTATTAAATGAGGAGGGTAACCATTAGTCTTAAATATATCGCGTAGTCTATCTAATTCTAACTTCCTATGCTTTATATCTGTTAACTTGAGACTTCTTAATGTTAATGACTTTAAGATACCGACTTTCATACGAAACGGGTGATTGGACTTGAAATTAAGAAGGAATCCTGAATAAGTATCCTTCCTATAAACATCTCTTTCCAATTTCAAACCATTTCTAATTAATTTGACATCTAAAAATGGTAATTCACCCGACGATTCCCTTTCTAAGGTAAATTGTAGTTCGTTCATTCGATTAGCTAAATTTAAGAAATTTACCAATTTATTGTCACCATGGTTCCAGATCAGTAATATATCATCGAATAGTTATTGCATGCAATTGATAAATTATTATTCAGCCACTCTGGTCGAAATTAGTTAGATGAAAACAACAGTTATGAAAATGCACACACACACACAAGTGACACACGTATAACCAATGAAAGGTCAGTCTTGGGTTTATAAATATTATGACTAGAGGAAATAACGCGCTTGCTTCATTTGTTTCATTGAAGTAAATCGATGAGATCTTCGGTAATGAGATCGAAATATCATGAAAAGAAAATTACTAGTCACGGATGTTGCCAAATGTTGGTGAAACAAATCAAATCACCAGCGTAGGTATTGACAGCCGACAGAACGCACACGCGTAACGCAAAACAGAATGCAAATGCGACAACTGACTTGCATGGTAAATTGCCGTGCTTAAATAGCATGCCATAGTAATATATGTCTATTTGCACACTATTGGTTAAACGGCAAATTTCGCTTTTTTCTCAGTGGTGCAACGTAAATAGAATTAAATTTAATTTACGCAATATGTCGGCCATTAATTTGTGTCGTTACAGTTCAATATAAAGCGCTGAAATTTTTGTCAATTATTTCAAATTGTAGAGGAAGATATTTTTTCTGACAAGTAAATATCGTGCGACATTACCAAATAGTAAACAAGTTGTAGATAATGAGAGACAGTTACTGTGAGTGGCACTTATCAGAGCCGGAATTGCGATTTCTTGCAAATTTCGAGAAAGTTATGTAGTGTTGCAATGCCTAGAAGTAATTCTAGACACTTGAGACTGGTCTGGCAGAATGGCTGGCGTTCCTTCTTATGAATGCATCGGGATAGGTAGAGTTGTCGAAATCAGAGATGTGAGTTGCTGATCAAAGGTTTAGAATCGTCTTGTTGAAGACCTGTGGCAACACCGTAGTGGTTGGCACACGTAGAAGACTAATAAATAATCGAATACGTATGACTAGTTGTGCAGCAACAAGAAGATTGGCATTACTGAAGTTCACGTGACGCAATGAAACAGCGTGTTAAACGCAAGTCCAGCAGTCAGCGTAGATAGACCGTCAAGTAGAGAGATCGGCAGCAATCACAATTTGGGAGCAAGCGGAAATGTCACGTATGTGTTGCATGGTAAATGTACCGTGTTCATATACTTGTGCAGACGCAAGGTTGCACGCCATTGGCTAATGGCAAATTTCGCTTGTTTTAATTGGTACCGCGTAATGAAATTTGAATTTCATTTAGACAATATATCGACGAATTAATCTGAGCCGTTACACCAATTTCCTCTCTGTGAAAATAAAAAAGTAAATAGAAAAAATATCCCTCTAAGCGAGTCTTGATTGGTAATCTATAGGGCAGAGTTCGAACCCAGTTGAGAAACTAGTTTTTATTATGCCAATAGTTAAGCGAAAATGTATAATAATCCTGGGCTGGTACGTACTTAATGATTGCTTCAACAATGATATGATGCCAAATAACCACTAGTAATTACTACAAAAAGTTTTTTCTATAGTGGCCGGTCATACCGAGTGAAACGCAATAGAATAATGTGCGAGGTTTTGCGAGCCGCAATGTGAAAATTGCAAAGAGGATTGCCACTGAAGTTGCCAGGATTAAGTTTAAACTTGGGCAGGCTGGACCGCTGTCAATTAGATCGAATATGACCAATGGAGCTAGTGTACTCTACTTTATGGTCATGATATTTGTAGAGAGTGTGCACTGTGCAAGTGATGAATATGAGATATGTATTGAAAGTGGTCTGTATCATGATATGAAACTGATGACTAATTAGTGTTACTATACAAGACGTTAGCTATAAGTTGCTGGTCATACCAAAACAGGCAGTGTGTGCTTTTGTGTGAGCCATACGTTGCAACAGTACGCTGCTAAATATATATATATATATATATATATATATATATATATATATGCAAATCAAATGATAAGAATAAAAAATTGTTCTCAAACATAGCCACAGAGATGGCATAATACAGAAGAACTGTTCAAAATGCTGCACAATTGTCAGCTCAGAACAGCTGGTTATACCACTTGAAACAAATGAGCGTGAGAAAGGTAATGAATCCTCTGGATCCATAGATATTACGTCGCGTGAAACAAGGCGCAAATAGCGCGCAAAAAGTTAATAATTGATACGTAGAATAACGAAAAAGTAATGTAAAAATTATCAGTTATACGTTATACAAAGCAGACTAATGTTCAGCTGAGATTTTTTTGAAATAGAATAGAATATTTTTATTTGAATTTAAACCACAAATGTTCCATCAAATATATAATAATATTACAAAATGCACAATATATTAAAGACATCACATCACATAAATATGTCCAATTAATCTCATATAGATAAATAAATCTCACTAGTTATGATATACGATATATAAACATCAGAAAATTCAGCAGTAATATCATTGCATATGTTATATCAAGTTAAATACAGTTATTATGATAAAGGAGAAAACGGTCTTTTAAATTAATCGCATTTGTACAATAATAATACATTTATTTGGCAACAAAGGCCAACAGGTCCAACCATTGAAATAACAAATCAAAGATAGTATATGTGGATATGAATGAAATTGTGATTAGCAAAGTATTTAATCAAAGGGGAGGGAGGAGTTGAGGAAGAGAAGTGCTCTCATCAACTTCATGATAGTAGGATCTGGTGAAAAAGAGAGATTCCATTTTGACTAGATAGGATCAACTGGAGTACAATCCATGAAGGGTACGAGCATCAATGAGGAGTAGGCTGGTGTCGGACAGACGAATTTGAGTGTGAGTTCGAAAGTGATGGCGGACCAGCTGCAGAAGTCGACCGACGGAGTTCTTAGTCGTGGATATTAAATTCCTGTAGGGTAGTACTGACTAGGATGAAGTTGACTAGATTAAAGCTTCTATCGTGCAGGGTTCATTGGCTTCCGTTGAGTGAGATTATGGCTGATGGTAGGCGAGTAGAATCAGTGCCCGATGTATACCGTCGGATGGTCCAGTAGACTTTTTGAGTTTCCGGTCGTTCGCTGAAAAAAAAAGGAAAATAATTAGTTGAGCAAAATGTTGTAAAGTATTCTCTATTTGGATGAAAAATGAGAATGGAAATGGTATCAGGGAGTCAAGAGTGAGAAATTTAAATTCACAGTGAAAAGTAGAAATTGGAGGCCAGCCAAACGGGACTTCACTCTCCAAAACTAGTAACAAGAGAATAGCCTGGGGATGAAAGAAGTGTTATGGTTTAAGAAGGAACCAATTGCGCTTCCAATCGGTCGTCTCGAATTGAAATTTGTTAAAGAAGTACTTATGGGCCGCCTTTATAAATTGGTGCTGAGATAGGTGTTTTATTTCCATGGGAAGAGCGTTGAAAACACCAGTGGCTTTGGAAAAGAGATATATTTTGTTAAATATATTGAGAGTATGGTTGGATTGGATTGAAGAGTTGCTAGAGCGTGTGGCGTAGTGGTGACTTGAGTGAGCAAAGTTGGATAGTAATAGGCAAGTTGTGATCTTATTAATAAAAGAAATGACTCGTAGATGACGATTAAACTAAAGCGGTAGAAGGTTGGCTAGGAATTTTTGGCAACGATTTAACTGCTATCATTAGAATATTGATTAGTATTCTTCTATCCTTCAAAGATCAGTTTATAAAATTGCAGAGCGCATTAATAAAAGTTAAACGTAATTGAAGTAAGTTATCAATTGATATACAAAGGTGACCTTTTTGTTTTTTTTGATTTCACCCGAAAGATCAGTTAGATTCATGAAATTGATTTCATTCTGTGGATTCCATATCAAATTGTCAAATATTTCATCCAAATCACAGAGAAATTCATACTCAGTTTTATCAACAGGCACTATGAGTTTTAATTTCTCCTTATATTTACTGTAATCTGTGAGGAGCTTGTATCCTAGTCTAGTATTACTCTTCAGTTTTCCCAAAGTGATTCTTTCTGATCTTTGATGGATTATCAGCGGTGATGAATTAATTTCATTGTCAATCAAATCTTACCTCATGTTTTAAATACTACTGATAAGACTTCATTTCATTATATTATCTCGTTTAATTCTTAGTTTACATTATTTCCTCTCGATTCGTTATTGTATAGTATACGTAAACGTAGATGTATGAATTAAATCAGACAAAAACGTTGAAACAGAGGAAACAAACTCGTCAGTGTTCATAATATAAAAACTTTTATAATAAATCATAACGCTTAACCCTTTGAAACGATTCCAATTAATTCTGGGACATTGCACATGTACATTCTCAAAATTAAGTTTCTGTCTTTTTCTACTTATGTTGTTCCATTGTAAAATAAATTGTTTGTGATCCAATTCTTTAATATAATTTACAACTTCATAACTGTGTGAGTTAACCGCTTAATTTCTAAATGTACATGATCTAAGCATTCCAAATCTCTAGTTGATTCCTTAATCATCTGCTTTAGATCATTATAAGAAAAAATATGGATTCTTTCACAGTCATGTATCTTATTAAAATCGACTACCACTACATTCTAATCATGGCAGGTAGAGACTGAGACACGTGTAGAAGGATTTATGTTGCCAGGATCTGTCAGTTCGATAAAAGGGTTCAACCTGTCTATGCTTATTGATATAGGTGTCGCACCTTACATTATAATGAAGTATTTTGTCTGTCTGAGCAAAATCGTGTATGGACCGCGATACTTTGGTTGTAGTGATGCAACAGCAGCGTCTTTATAAAAGAGTACTCTCTTTCAGCTGTGCAGCTGCGTGTGAACAAAGATTGAGCAAAGACTGGACGATAAGTATTTCTCGGCTGCGGTTCCAAAATGTTACCCAAATAAATTCAAAGTCGAGAAGCTTCGACTTGAGGGTTATTCTTTGCGGGTAGTAGACGTGAGAGCTGACTAGGATACCGTACGTCCATGCCATATATAGGAGTTGTGACGCAGACTGGACGTATACTGGAACGCAGAGCAAGTATGACAAAAGGCAGTGTATCGACCCAACTTCAATTATTAGACGAGGATGCGAATGCTGCTTTGAGAAACCTATGATATCTTTCTACCATACTATTAGATTGGGGGTGTTAGGAAGTCGTCTGGCGTAAGGGTCATCCTATGAAATGCAGGGTAGTTTTGAAACGATTTGATGAGAATCAAGTGTCTCTATCAGTAATGACCTTGTTGGGCACACCATAATGTGCTATCCATGCAGAGATAAAATTAAAAGGTAGTTGAAATATTGAACCGTTGTCAGATGAACTATGTCGATGTAAGCAATGGCTAGGCGTAAAGCAGTTTGGAAATGTTCCAACCTAGAACGAGTGTGCCGTGTGATCTTGTTTCTCTGGCAAATAGCATACTCGGAGACTCATCGTTTAGCGTTCTGCCTGAGCCTATGATATCACAAACGGGCTGTAAGAAGTCTGACAGTCGTCTTGCTCCCTAAATGACAAATTGAGTGAATTAAGTCGAATAATTTTCTCTGAAGGCTGGTCATCAGAACTGGATTGTTGGGCTGCCTACCCGTGAATGAAACAATGGGTAAAATTTCCCAGAGTCGACAAACGAACTTAGTTTGGTGACGAGCTACTTATCTCTTAATATGAGTGTCACCGCGCTGTTCTGTTCGCAGGAGAAAATTTTCCAAAAACTTTGCTGAAGTCCGGTAGAGGGGTAATTTAATTTTTGATTGGCAAGATCAACAATGAGTCGATATTTTAACAGGAAATATAGGCCTAATATGTTGTGTAAGACCTTGGCGAAGATGAAGTACTGGGAAAATTCACGTCATAAACCTATGCTGATTGTGCGATACCAGAAACCTTAAGTAGGTATGGGTTCTCCTGTAGCTGTTGCGAGTAAAACGCCTAAAGACACCTCGGTCATGGAATTACCCTTGAGAACTTAAAATGATATACCTGTGAACACAATGAATTTTTGTCCAGTTCTGAAATCTAGAATATGTAGGAGTTCATAGGGTTGTTTGGTGGGTCATCTAGGCAAATAGAATTTTCATTGTTAATGGATTTGTTGGTTTTGCTGTATACATAGCATATTCGGTGTGGTCGAAAAGAGTCAATGAGAATGATGTCTGAATATAAGTGATTGCTTTCCTGTGGCGCCGTTGATGCCGTTGGTACGCAGAAAGTACGGTTTTCTACATTCTGCGCCATGCATCTTCCAATTTTGATGCTCCACTGCGCCTATTTTCTGAGCGCTGGCCCGTCAATTGTGGAAAATGGAACTCATTCTGGAATTCTTCCGAACAGCAGGAATAGAACTGACAGGAATATGAAAACTTCTGGTGATTATAACACCAGTTCTTTTGGTCGTATTTATTAAAAGACTGCGGGGATCTAAATCGCCGCATATTGTTATTTCGTGTCTGGGTTGTAAAAGTAAGTCGTGCGCTTACTTGATTCAGTTTAGATCTACCCATGGCTAATTCTTGTAGAACTTTAGCCATATCCGCTATTGTTCTCTCTAAGGAAGTGATCCTATCATCCTACGGGGAAGGACAAAACGACGACTAATTTAACTTAATTTCTAAAACACTAAATTCTAATTCACATCTTTCTGATAAATTATTTATAGAGAAAGGGTTAAAGAGCTGTCTGTCAAACAATTTCAATGACTGAGAAAGGTTGTAAATAAAAAGAAACTTAGCTTCAAGATCAGAAATATGGGTTTTATGTCAACGTTTCCACAGCTCCCTTAAAATTTTGATGGGACCAAGAATTGACATGTTTAACTGAGCATACAAGTATATCATCTTTTCTGTTTCCACGGGACCCAGCAAGGATTCAACTTCAGCTTGAAGGCCGAAAATGGGAGTGGATGGTTTCCTAATCGCCTCAGGCTTTGAATAAATCTTTCGTTGAAATTATGAAGAAAATTTTGCAAAATATTTTGACAGTTTTTGATTACTGTCATAATATGGAAACGGGGAGAAAACAGTTCACGCGCATAAATACTAATTCACAGTCTCCGTTCCGTACAGGGACATCAACATCTAAAATTTGACCTGACATTGTTATAATCTTACGGAATCTTAAAAAGCATAAATTTATATAAAAAATAAGCGAAATAAAATGCATAAAGCGACGTGAAAATTTAAAACAGACGTGTCCTATAAATATATTTAATAACGAAGCGTTTACTAAAATCTCTTTCCACAGATTGACAAGAACACAAACAGGTGAGGCAACAGTTTTGAGCGATGTAACCACAGAAAACTGACGAAATCTGCTTCTCCAAAATCAGAATCAAAATCTGCTACCACAGTTTGGCACAACTTGTACGTAGGAGAGAACATATTTGAACAGAAAACATTTTAAAAATTTGCTCCTACTGATTAAAAAACAGGGTGAAGCACAGGATGGTTCAGTATGCTACCGTCGATTTTAATGCAGTGTCTAAAAGTACTTCTAGAGACTTGAGATCTACTCTGGCTAATTGGCTGGTGTGCCTTCATGTGGATGCACTAGGATAAGTAGAGTTGTCGAAAGCCGAGAGATGAGTTGCTGTTCGAAGGCTCAGAATTGTCTTGTTTAGGATCTGCGGCAACACCGTCGTAGCTGGCACAGGTAGAAGTCAAATTAATAGATAACCGATTGCGTATGACTAATTGTGCAGCAACAAGAAGATTGGCATGACTAAAGTCCACGTCACGCAATGACACAGCCTAGTAAACGCAAGCCCAGAAGTCAGCGTAGGTAGACAGTTAAGCACAGAGAGCGACAGCAATTACACCTGGCGAGAAAAGCGGAAATGTCGAGTGTGTGTTGCATGGCAAATGCACCGTGCTTATAAACTTGTGCAGACGCAATTCGCACGCTATTGGATAACGGTAAATTTTGCTTGTTTTAATTAGCACTACGTAAGGAAATTTGAATTTCATTTAGGCAATATGTCGACGAATTAATCTGAGCCGTTACAGTACTAAGCAACGACATTTGTGTTGTAACGGCTCAGATTAATTCGCCAACGTATTGCCAAAATGAAATTTCAATTTCAATGCGCTGTACCAATTAAAACCCGCAAAATTGCCGTTGCCCATTGAAATGCGACAGCACATATATAAGCACGATGCATTTACCACGACACACAATTCTGCTTTGCTCACTGCGTGTGATTGCTGTCACTCTTTCCACCTGACTGTCTACCTACGACGACTTCTGGACTTGCGTTTACCACGCTGCGTCTTCTCGTCGCTTAGTCTTCAGTTACCCCAATCTTCGCGTTGCTGCACACATAGTCATACAAAATTGATTATCTATTAATCGGATTTCTACGTGTGCCAACCACCACGGTGTTGCTGCAGATTTTCAACAAGATAATTCTAAGCCTTCGAACAGCAACTCACATCCTGTTTTGACAACTCTCCATATTCCGGTGTATCCAGACAAAGGAACATTAGCCAATCAACTGGATCATAAAGAGCAAGTTTATAGAAGAATTTCTAGACACTGCAACATGCATAACTTTCACGGCGTCTACCGATGAACGCTTTTCAGGCCCCACTATAGATGTTCTCGTACAAAATCCTGTTTTGTATTCTTGTAGAATCGCACGGCACTTCCTTACAGTTGGGGCGTTTACAAATTGGTGACCGCGCCAGGATTCTGAGAGCAATAATGCTGTAAAACTTGTTTTGATAATAATTTGTAATTTTTAAAGGGCACGTGCTTTAACAAAATTTTTTCTATATATGTTTAAGTCCCTTTATGCATTTTAATGTCTTGTAATTCAATTCCAAACATAAATCCCTGGAATTCTAAGTAAGCTCAGTGTCCATTCGCCGGTTTCACATCTAATGACGTTAGGCTATCCTCTTTGGAAAGATCTATTTCAGATTTGAGTAATATCCTTGAAAGAATCGTCATAGACAGGACAACAGTGAATAAAACCACGGATCAAAACCGTCTAAATCAGACTAAACGACAATCGAGACTACCTCGATCATTCAGATGATATTCACTAAAACATTGGTGCTATAATCACCAAAAGTATTTTACAATTCTCGAAATTACTTGCATTGTTCGGAGAATTTACGAAACGGATACTAGTTTCCTTCCTTAGACGACCACAATCAAAAACAAGATTTGTCTCAGTGATTGACATCAGACAAGCCTTCAATCACGTTCCGGTAGCGCCAGAAGATATTAAAACGACTGTTGTCATCACTCTATTTGGAAATTTTGAATACCTGTACATGCCTTTTGGTATCAAGTGTGCTACTAAGCTATTTCAATGTTTCATGGACAACATACTTCGCGACGATGCCGCTTCCTATCTGTCATATTTTGATAACAATGATTTTCTGTCCAGATCTAGAATCTCATGCCCAGTATTTAAGAAATTTTCTCTCACACTTATCTTACAACGGATTCGAGATCAATTGTGACAAGACGCAGATTGCAACTACATTCGTTGATTTTCTAGGACATCGTATTACGCCACAAGGAATTCAAACGTTGCCTTCGAAGGCAAATTCGATCAAGAATATTAAGTCAACAAAGACTTTAAGAAAATAACAGACACATTTGTGAGTTCTTATCTAATATTGAAAGTTCTTTCTCAGTTTATCAAGGAAATTTTATCCGTTGTGTAGACACCTGCGGAATCAAACAGGACTTAACAGAAACTCCATCATTTATTGGTCGTCTGAAGACGAGGAATTACTCAGTCTCGCCATCAACTCGTTAGAAAATGCTACAATGCTAACTCAACCAGACTTCCAAAGACCAATTCTATTCACAACAGATGCTTCTGAGTTTGCTATTGGTTGCCACTCTTGAGCAAGAGATCGACAAAATTCAGAAGCCAATCAGTTTTTACTCGCATACTCTGCAACCAGTAGAAACGGGATACGACACTTTCGGGGAGAATATCTCGCCATCCACGATACAGTGTGCCACTTCATCAGCATCATTGGCAGCAACAGATTTGTCGTTCTACACCATTGTCATACACCATTAGTTTGCGTACTTAGAAACGCGACTTAAACCGATGAAAAAGTACCCTGTCAGATGGCGAACAATACCTCAGACGCACTTTCGAGACCAGACGTCTCGCTACAACCACATTCGCCTTCGCCATTCACAGTCAACTAAATGGCTCTCAGGGAACCTGAAATAACTCCATCCCTCCTACAAACAGAGCAGCGCAGTGACACTCATATTAAAAGATCAGTAGCTCATCAACCCACCAAGTTCGTATTCCGATTCTGGTAAAGTTTACCCATAGTTTACTTCACGAATACGCAGTCCAACAAGCGTGTACTGCTGACCAGCCTTCAGTGAAATGTTTTAGACTCCATTCACCCAATTTCTCACACATGATGCTAGGGGACTGTAAAACTTCTTACAGATCGTTTCTGGAGTCACACTCAGGCAGAACGCTAAACAATGGGTCTCCGAGTGTGCTATTTGTCAGAAAAGCAAGATCACACGGCAAACTCTTTCTAAGTTGAAACATTTACCAATTACTAAACGCCTAGGCATTGTCAACATCGATATAGTTCATCTGACAACGATTCAATGTTTTATCCACCTTCTATTTATGATTGGTAGATTTACCTCTTGACACCATTTCTGCAGACAAAGTCACTAATGGTTTTATTTCAGCCTGGATAGCACATTATGATGTTCCAAACGAGGTCTTCACTGATAGAAGCACTTGCTTCTAATCTGATCTTTTAAAAACTACCTTCAATTTATGGGATGCAACTTACGCCAGAGGACTGCTTACCACCCCTAATCTAACGGTATGGTAGAAAGAATGCACAGAGAACTCCAAGCAGCTTTAGCCTCGTTGTCCATGAATGGCAATTGGGTCGATGAATTACCTTTAGTCTTATTTGCTATGCGTTCCCGTATACGAGAACCTATTAAATATTCTGTGTCACAGCTCTTATATGGCATGGACCTACGAATGACTAGTCAAATTCCACGTCTACTATTGCACCATTTCAATCAAAGTATCACGGTTCCTTCCCGATTTTGTTCAGACAGTCACAATACTTCATTTTTTATGCAGGGTGTAACATTTACGTCGCTAAGCATAGACAGCTTGAAACTTTTTATTGAACCGCCTCATTCTGGCAATTTACAAACTTTTACATACGTTTCAGGCTCTATATGCCCACCATCTCAATCTAACCATAGAAAGTTTTGCATAAAGTGTAACTGATAATTTATTTTAAATGAAGCTTTTCGTTAATCTATTTATCTAATTTTAACTTTTTGCACACCACTTGCGCCCAATTTCACGCGACGTGATCTATATGGATCCATATGATTAATTTCTTTTTCACATTCACTTTTCTCACGAGGTATAACCAGCTTTTCTTAGCTAACAATTGTGTAGCATTTTGAACAGTTCTTTGGTATTATGCCATCTTTGCAGCCATGTTCGATTACAATTTTTTCATTATCAGTTAATTTCCATATATATTTTTTACATCGTACTGTTGCACCGTATGGCTCACACTTGAGCTGTCACTGCCTATTTTGGTATGACCAGCAACGTTTTAGCTAACGACTTGTGTAGCAACACTAAGTAGTCACAGGCTTTATATCATGTTATAGACCACTTTGAATGCATATCGCTACTTAATCAGTTACACAGCGCAAATTCACTACGAATATCATGACCACAACGTTAGCCACACACTAGCTCCTTTGGTCGTATTAGAACTCCCATTGACAGTGATCCAGCCTGTTCAGGTTTCAACTTAAACTTGGCAACTTCAGTGGCAATCCATTTTGCAATTTTTACGCTGTGGCTAGGAAAACATTTTACACTGCTCTATTTCGCTTCACGCGGTATGACCGGCCACTACAGCTTACAATTTGTGCAGCAATTACTACTGAATATTTGGCATCATATAATTGTTGAAGCAATCAATAAGTACGTATCAGCTCAGGATTATTATACATTTTCGCTTAACTATGGGCAGAATAGCAACTAGTTTATCATCTGGGTTCAAACTCTGCTCTACATTATTAATGCAGCCTCGCCGAGAGGAATTTTTTTCTTTTTACCCTTTCGTTTACTCAAAGAGGAAAGTGATGCAACGGCACAGATTAATTCGCCGAAATAATTTAAAATGAAATTCAAATTTCAATACGCTGTACCAATTAAAACCCGCAATATTGCCTTTGACTAATTTTGTGCAAATTCGCACCTATATAAGAACGGTGCAAATACCACGCCAAAAAATTCTGCTTTGCTCGCTACGTGTGACTGCTGTCACTCTCTCCTCTTGACTGTCTACCTACGCCGACTTCTGGACTTGATTTGTGTCATCTCGTTACTTAGTCTTCTGTCACGCCAATCTTCTTGTTGCTGTAAAACTAGTCATACGTAATCGATCATCTATTAATCTGATTTTTACGTGTGCCAGCCACCACTGTGTTGCCGCAGATCTTCAAAAAGGTAAATCTAAGACTTTGACCAGCAACGAACATCCGGTTTCGACAACTCTCCATATTCCGATGCATCTACACAAAAAAACACCAGACGACCATGAAGGTCATACAGGGCAAGTGTTTTAAAGTACTTCTAAATACTGCAACATACATAAATTTTACGGCATTTGTCGTTGAACAATTTTAGTCTCTGTTAATGGCCACTAACAGCAACTGTTCTCATACAAAATCCTGTCTTATCTTCTTATTGTACCGTCGCAACACACTTTCTTCCAGCCTGACCGCTTACACTGTAAGCAATGGTTACCAGGTTATTTGTAGTGAAAAAATAACTACGAAGTTAAAGTAACGTGTAAAAGAATTGTTTAGTTTGGAGTTTTTTGTATTTTATGCCCGAAAAAGATAAAGAATATTAATTTTTGTCGGAGGAAATATAATCTACAAAATGCAATACGCAGTTTCATTGACTAGCACTAGAAAAATAAGAAAGCATTCAATGTGATCTGACCATTAACCAATTGTAGCAGCTCTGGCTTCTTTAACTAATGAGAGCACCACAGACGCCTAGACTTTATCGGTCTTAGTAAATCTATAGGAGAATATTATAGATAAATCTTTGCTGCTTCATCCATCAATTTCATATCTGCGACTCACTGTACCATGTTATCAATGTTCTCAAACTTAGGATTGGTCTCGATTTTAATACCAGATATATGTGATTATTTAGTCTAATTTCACTAGATTTTCAGAGGAAGAGATGTCATTTCTACAAAGAAAATTAGCAACATTAGAGAATTGAAGAATAACTCAAGTTATATTGCTGTATAATTTTATAACAAGTAACGATTTTTATTTTATAATATTATGTGAAACTGCGATTAGAAAGGACATTGAAAATCATGAATTTGAAATGCCTCCATGTTTCTTAATTTGAAACGGCAGATGGTTGTATGAACAAGGTGAACGAGTACTCATTTATAGTAAATCTTTGTTTAACGCGAAATGTTACATACTAATAAAAAATCGCTATCATTGCTTTAAAATCTATAAAAATTGTTAATTTCATCTTAATAGCAATCAATAGACCTCCATATGTCAATTTTAATGATGATACACTTTTGACGAATTCATTTCAATCTAATTTAAAGTATCATGTTTATAACTTTATTGTAGGCTAACTTAATCAAATCCATCACTGCGAAATAGCCAATCAGTTTATTAATCATGATCTAAAGCAATTTATGAACGAACCAACAGGAGGTTTGTAATGTTGAGATTATGTCTATTTAGAAATGGAATTGGTTACCTGGCACAGATATGACATTGTTAATTACTTAAAGAATTAGTCCACCAACAATTTATTTTCTAATTAAACAACAAGAGTAGCAAAATAAATAAAATTAAGTTTGAGAATGCTCATGTGCAATGTTCCATTATTAACTAGAATCAATTCCGATCATTAATTATAATGTTTGAATATGACTGTCTTATTTTATAAAAACTGATGAACTTGTTTTTCTGTTTCAATGTTATTGCGCAATCTATTTCTTAGTCTAAGTTTACGGTTACTATGTAGGAAACATTTGCAAGATTAATTCTTCCCTACATTAGATTTGTAGCGGCTGTGGAGATCCGTGCACCTGATTAATCCCCCTTGTTCCCGATGGGTGATGAGAGAAGACCAATGCGAATGATTACATATGTATTGTAAAACACAACACGTCTGGAATCATAAGTAATCCAAATTGACCGTGCTCTAGACGGCAATAAAATCAAATTTTAACACAAATGACTGTCTTAAACACCAGTCACAGTCAAACTAAATTGTCCGTACTCTAGACGGCAAAAGTAAGAACATTGTTCACAAAGAGGAATGTCTTATGCACAAGTCACAGTTAAACAAAATTTTCCATGCACTAGACGGTAGCAAAATGAACACTGTTTATAAATTTGCATGTCTTACACAAAAGCAATTATTCTTTCACATATGTCTGAATTGAAATGAATATATGCAACCGATTGAAAATACATGATGATATGAACATAGTCACTGTTAAATGTTGTCACTGAAATTAATTGATGAAATTCGTGTAAAGACTTCAATGACAAAAATTCACGAATAATTAGTTCACTGTTTGCTATGTTTTTAACTTATGTCATTATAATAATCCATTATTCTCTGAAATTCGGATAGGCATAGTTAAATGTGAACAGTAAATCCCTCGCGTAAACTGCGAATAATCCAACTGAGCGAAATAAATCCACTGTGACACAATAATCCACCGCATGTTCCATGCGTATCGCGCGCGGTTGTGTATATTTAATAAACATTAATTACAAATAAAATTGCAGTTCAAGAAATCTCAATTAAAACTGCTTGAAACTAACAGAGATTGTTTCTAAAATCACAGTTAAGAGAAATATTGTATAAGAACATAGTTAGATTATTTGACCTTAAAGAGCACTGTATTTGTCAAAATCGAATATCGTTGGGTTATAACGCGGAGCCGCGTGTTACATACACCTCCCCGACAATGAAAATCAGTACACAATGAAAAGGGCTAACCTTACAGGAGTTGTTATTGCTCTGCCATACCGTGTAACTACTGATTTTGGCTCTGTCAACACTGATTCTGGTTCTTCTATATCTCGCGGCGGCATGACGGCTTCAGTTGGCTCGGTTGTTGATGAGATGTCGGGTGTCAAACCGTAGTCAGCAAGACTGTCTGTTGGTGGCGTTATCGTTTCTTTAACGCCTGGTAGGTCAACATCACGGAACAGCGGGTCATTTGGATCAACGTCGGCCGGGGATAGTCTGTGTTTGGAGACGACTTCAGCTTTGACATTAATCTCCAAAATGATGTAATTCTGACGTCGATCTAACACACGATAAGGACCGCGCTTCGGTTTGGCTAGAATCCTGTTATCCATATCGTTGTTGACGAAGAACCATTTGCAGCTATCAAAATCTTTGTGTTTATAAATTGGACCATGTTGCTGACGTGTAGGACAGATCGGCCGATTCTGAGCGTTATTTTGTAGAAAACTGCGAAGTTGAAACAGAAATGCCGGATCGTTCATCGTTATTGCAGTTTCAGAGCGTGATCGGACTAGTTCGCCAGGCAGCCGTAGACATTCGCCAAATACCATTTCAGCGGAACTACATTTGATCGGCTCACGAGGTCTTGTACGCATTGATAGGAGTACTTTCGATAAAGCCGCAAGCCAATTTTCTTCTGGGTTAGCCTTGAGCGCCGCTTTCAGTTCCTGGTGTGGCCTTTCGACGAAACCATTTGCTCTCGGATTGCGAGCGGCGATCACGGAGTGTTTGACACCATAGTATTTCAGTAGGGCTGCGAATTCTTCGCCGAGGAACTGTGCGCCACGATCGGTTGTCACTTCAGCTGGAGCACCAAACCGAGCGAACCAATTGAGCTCTAAAGCATAACTGACAGTTTCTTGCTTCATGTCTGGCAGTGGTATGACCTCATACCATCGAGTGGTGCGATCCCGTATTGACAGTAGATATCGCATATTGTTCACGGCAGGTAAGGTTACCAGATCAACGTGTATGTGCGTGAACCGGACTTTGGGCACTTGAATGACTTGTGGCGCCGTTTTGGTGTGTCTCGTCACTTTGAATTTCTGACATTCTAGACATTGTTTTGACCACTTCATGACATCTCGCCGCATGCTGGCAAACAATACGTTCTGGATAGAATTTCCACTGATGCTTCGCCAGATGGGTGGCTCATTGAATGGTAGACTTCAAAGATCTTGTGACGGAGTTTTGAGGTATAAACGGCCGAGGGCTCACACCAGTTATTTCACACTGCAGCAGAGTTCCATCAAAATCAAGTGTATTTAGTCGATTGACATCAAATGTCCGAAATGGTGGATCATCTTGCTGAGCTTAGGGAGTCTGCGACCACATTTTCTGATCCTTTGACATGAGTGACTTCATATTCATACTCGTGTATTCGTGAAAGTTGTGAGTCGACACGTCGTGAATATAAGTACTCTTTCTTTCCTCTTAGCATCGGAAGTAGAGGAAGATGGTTTGTGTAGATCTTGAACTTTCGGTCATCCAGATAGGTGTGAAAGTGTAGGATCGACCGGTAGATTGCGAGTATCTCTTTTCCTAATGTATCATATGACATCTCGCGAGGTTGTAGTTTGTGCGAATAGAAAGCAATAGGTTGGTGTATTACATTGATGGATTGTTGAAGTACTGCGCCTATGGCAACGTCAGATGCGTCAGTTATCAATTCAAAAGGTTGAAACCAATCCGGGGAGTGTCGCATGGTCGCTTTGCATAGGGCCCTTTTGGCATCCTCGTAAGGCTGCATGTCGTCCACGTTGAGTTGAATTGGTTGTGATTTCTTAACGAAACGGCTTTCTGGCACGAGGTATTTGTGAAGAGGTGCCAGATTCTTGGCAAGGCAGGGCACAAATCAAGAATAGTAGTTCATCTTGCCCAAGAATCGTCGTAATGCCCGAACGGTGGTTGGAGGCTGTAGATCTTGAATAGCACGAAACTTAGTAGGTATTGGTGTCATGCCTTCTACAAAAATTTGATGACCGAGGAATTCAATTGATTTTTGTGCAAAGACGCATTTGTTGCCATAAAGTCGGAGGTCATAGTCTGCTAAACGTGTGAGCAGGATCTGAATATGTTGTATATGTTCGGTCATTGAGTTGGACAATACCAGGATGTCGTCTAGATATGAATTACAAATGGTAGATCATCTAGTATCTCGTATATAACGCGTTGGAATGTTTGCGAGGCATTCTTGAGACCGAAAGGCATATAGTGATATTCGTGAGTGCCACCTCCGGTGAATCTAAGTGCAGTATACGATACTGAGTCATTGTCCATCGGTACTTGATAGTATGCTTTCACCAAGTCAAGTTTTGAATACAAAGCAGGACCGATAGCAGATCTGAGAAGGTCGGCTGGATTTGGCAGGATGTACGAATTAGACTGTGTGTAAGAATTGTGAATACGATAATCCCCGCACACCCTGAAGGTTTCTGGTTCACTCATTGGTACTACTACCACAGGCGACGCAAAAGGTGAGCTGGATCGTGTACAGATGCCTTGTTGACGTAACATGGCGAATTCTTGCTCGGCAGCCTTATGTTTGTGTGGTGCCAATGGACGTGCTCGTGGAGGATGAGGAAGTGGCTTCGACAAGATGATACGATGGGCTGTGATGGCACGCTTCCTCTTGAGATCGGGCATGAAGGAGATAGGTTTGAAAATTTCTTCATGACGTTTCAGAACATCGTCCAGTTGCGGTACATGAGGAACTGAAGGAATAAGCTGTATAGATGAGACTGCTTTGGCGCGAGTCGTATGTTTTAGCGCTGATGGAAGCAACTGATTGTCTGCAGTGCGTATCTCTCGTGTTCTTGGACGAATGGTCAGGTCAAAGTGTTCGAGAAAATCACGTCCAATGATGTTTCGTGTCGTTTTGGCGATGATGAACGGATAATTGAAACATCTTTTTGAGTTGGAGAACGAGATTGTGTGTACTCGTACCCCAAACGTCGCTATGTTGGAGCCATTGGCGCAGGTCAGACTGCTGGTGTCGACTGGGTGGGTGGGTTCGAGATAATTGTGGCGTAGTAAGCTTACATGTGATCCAGTGTCTATGAGATCTTATTCGCCGGAGGTTGCGTCACGGATGTGAAAACATGTCGATAGTGGCAACTGGCGATGAAACTGGATGCTGGCATTTGGGCTTTTCAAGCATGACTTGACTGGAGCCGTCGCTGTAAATACAATAGTTTGATTGCGCTCTACCGCGAAAGCAATGTGCTTCGAGCCATCAGACGTGGAGCGGCCAACGATCTTGGGGTGCTCTGCCTCTGCTGCCGCCGAGGAGGCTGACCCCAGCCATTTCCCGAAACTTCCATAAGTGGATCCTCCTGAGTTGTTGAGGGTGACCGCGCACACTTGAACGTCGCGTCTCTGCGCGTGAATGTGCAGCCGTTTCTGAGGTAATAACGTGTGGAGTGGCCATAGCTGCGGTGATTTGGACACCACTCCGCTGGTAACTGTGGCACTGTGGCCCGGTCTCTCGACGTCGACCTCCTGGCGCTATTCCGGGACGGTGGTCGACGCTGGTCACGCCTGTTCTGGTCGTGTCTATTATGGACGGCATCGTTTGATGCCAAATTTGGCCTTACGGTGAGGTTCTCGAGCAGGCTGATGAGGCGTTAATTCGTGACATTTGTTCCGGCTGGTGATGCGGTGGATTGTGATTCGAACAGTCTTGAGGTGATGTGGCCTTTCTCTTGGGCAGGTGAGCTGTAGTGGTGTTTCTTCAACCACTTGTCTAGACGTGCCGGCAGAACGTCGTCTTGTACTTCGAGGGATTCGCGCAGGAACGTGGCCATCTCTTGTAGTGCCGGCGGGAGATTCTGTATGAACAGTCGCATTACGATTTCCTTGGACAGGTTGAATTCTAAGGCTTTGTGCTTCATTTCCCTAAATAGCTCAGAAGGCGTGCGGCTACCTAGGGACATCTGGCTCATTAATTCTGTAAGCCTGTCTTTTCGGTCTGGTGTCAAATGCTGCTTGACGGCGCGTTGAAGGCTCTGCCATGGCTGCGCACATGTGCCCTCAGTTTATTGATGCAGTATATCTTTGAGTCCGCGTCCGAAAGACATTGGGATCGTCTCCCAAGCCCTCAAAAATATTGAGCCCTCGTCTGTTATATTGGACAGCTTGGCCAATAAAGAAACATCGTCGACCCACTCGTCAACGTACTCTGGATCGAATTGGCATATTTTATACTGTGTCCATGTGATGGTGCGGCCTGTTGCTGGGCTCACCACCGGGTTTCCTGCATTTCCTGAACTGGACGTCATCTTATGCGTATGAGTGTTGTCGAAAATAGATGGCAGTATAACATCGTCCTCATTCGTCATCGTGCGGCTGTTTTCGAGCATTTTAATCTCGAGAGGTTGTTTTTCTGTGATATGTGTCTTAGAATTTACTTTCCTTCGTGGCATACATCCAAAGTGCTTAAAGTTCTCAAAATCTACATGTTTATTAATTCTTTGCTAGCTGTGAGTTCGACAAACCAGGCACCATTAATGTAGGAGAATTTTGCGAGATTAATTCTTCCCTACATTAGTTTGGTAGCTGCTGTGGAGATCCGTGCACCTGATTAATTTCCCCTTGTTCCCGATGGGTGATGAGAGAAGACCAATGCGAATGTTTACATATGTATTGTAAAACACACTACGTCCGGAATCATAAGTAATCCAAATTGACCGTGCTCTAGACGACAATAAATTCAAATTTTAACACAAATGAATGTCTTAAACACCAGTCACAGTCAAACTAAATTGTCCGTACTCTAGACGGAAAAAGCAAAAACATTGTTCATCAAGATGAATGTTTCATGCACAATTCACAGTTAAACAGAATTTTCCATGCACTAGACGGTGGTAAGATGAACGCTATTTATAAATTTGCATGTCTTTCACACAAGCAATTATTCCTTCACAAATGTCTGAATTGAAAAGAAAATATGCAACCAATTGAAAATACATGATTATATGAACATAGTCACTGTTAAAAGTTGTCACTGAAAATAAATTGAAAAAATTCGTGTACAGAATTCAATGGCAAATATTCACAAATAATTAGTTCAATGTTTGTTATATTTTTAACATATGTCATTATAATAATCCATTATTCTCTGCAATTCGGATAGGCATAGTTAAATGTGAACAGTAAATCTCTCGCGTAAACTGCGAATAATCCAACTGAGCGAAATAAATCCACTGTGACACAATAATCCACCGCATGTTCCATCGTATCGCGCGCGGTTCTGTTTATTCAATAAAAACCCTATTAATTACAAATAAAATTGCAGTTCAAGAAATCTCAATTAAAACTGCTTGAAACTACCAGAGATTGTTTATAAAATCACAGTTAAGTGAAGTATTGTGTAAGAACAGAGTTAGATTATTTGACCTTAAAGAGCACTCTATTTGTCAAAATCGAACATCGTTGGGTTGTAACGAGGAGCCGCGTGTTACAACTATATGGAAAAAAGTAGAAGAAAATTATGTCAATTAAGAAACAAACTAGATAATTTGCCGAAATACAGCCTTATCAATAGTATTAAATAAATGAGGTTACATTTGATAGATAAAGAAATTAAATAATCACTACTGGCAATCCGTCAAAGAAGAGAAAGATTCATATTGGCTAGACTCGGATACAAAATTCTCAATGATTACAGTAAATATAATGATAAATTAAAGCTAATATTACTGGTGGGTAAAACTGGTAAGAATTTTTCTCTGAATTGGAAGAACCATTTGGTAATTTGATATTCAATTTACAGAATGCAATACATATTAGTGATGTGACTGAACTTTTGGATAACCAGAAATCAGAACTTGTTATTGACATTGATGCATAGGTAACATTAATGTTAAATGTTAAAATAACAAAATTATATCCTTGGTATATCGAATGATACCCTACTTCAAAACCTTTAACTTTTATGAATGCGCTCTGCGTCTTTGTAAACAGAATTTTGAGGGATAGAAAAATACCCATCGATAATCAGACGATAGTGGCCTTAATGTTGCTTAAGGTCAGTAAGCTAACGTGTGACAATGATTATAGAATAATTTCTATTATAAATTCATTTTTGAAGATAATAAAACAAATAATGCCAGATCATTTATAAATTCTGTTTCCGGTTGATTTTATGACAACATTAAAGGGGTATTTTTGCGGGGTAGCTATCTATAAAACAATAATTGATTGCGCGGATGGTGGTAACAATTCTTTAAATCAAGTTAGCGAGTTTGAAGTAAACACCAATCCCATTGTATTTAACCAGTCGTTGAACAACATAACAAAACTACCGCCAGCCGCAACGCACTGACGCGATTCGACCTTCCATGATCATCTTCAGAGTACCACGGCAAACTGACTAGCGAGGATCAAACCATATTGAATATAAATGGAAATCAAATTTAGATAGGCGGCTCTCACGACTAGCAGTCTCGTATACATTGAACTTGACTGGAAATGTCGGCTGCACAATTTCTATGCAGTCACGAACATTAACTGTTTGCAGCTTTCGCCATATATACATATATAGGCAATACAATTTAAACAATAATTGATTGCGCGGGTGGTGGTAACAATTCTTTAAATCAAGTTTGCGTGCTTGTAGTAAACACCAATCCCATTGTATTTAACCAGTCATCGAACAACATAACAAAACTACCGCCAGCTGCAACGCACTGACGCGTTTCGACCTTCCATGATCATCAGAGTACGACGGCAAACTGACTATCGAGGATCAAACCGCATTGAATATATATGGAAATCAAATTTAGATATGCGGCTCTCACCTCTAGCAGTCTTGCATACATTGAACTTGACTGGAAATGTCGGTTGCACAATTTCTATGCAGTCACGAACATTAATTGTTTGCAGCTTTCGCCACATATACACATATAAGCAATACAATAAAACAATAATTGATTGCGCGGGTGGTGGTAACAATTCTTTAAATCAAGGTAGCGAGCTTGAAGTAAACACCAATCCCATTGTTTTAACCAGTCGTCGAACATCATAACAAAACTACCGCCAGCCGCAACGCACTGACGCGTTTCGACCTTCCATGATAATCATCAGATTACGACGGCAAACTGACTATCGAGGATCAAACCGCATTGAATATATATGGAAATCAAATTTAGATATGCGGCTCTCACCTCTAGCAGTCTTGCATACATTGAACTTGAGTGGAAATGTCGGCTGCACAATTTCTATGCAGTCACGAACATTAACTGTTTGCAGCTTTCGCCACATATACACATATAAGCAATACAATAAAACAATAATTTAAAGAATTGTTACCACCACCCGCGCAATCAATTATTGTTTTATTGTATTGCTTATATGTGTATATGTGGCGAAAACTGCAAACAGTTAATGTTCTTACCTGATCTGCGTTTTGACTAACGCAGCTTTCATTGTTCCAGTAATTTTCTTTTAGCACGATATTTCGGCCCATCTTACCGTAGGCCTTCATCAGTTGCATCTCACGAAACAAATGAAGCAAGTGTTTTATTTCCTCTAGTCATAATATTTATATACCTCAGACTAACCTTTCATTAGATATTCGCGTGTCACATATTTGTGTGTGTGTGTACATTTTCATAACCGTTGTTTTCATCTAATTAATTTCGACCAGAGTGGCTAAATAATAATTTATCAATTGCATGCAATAACTAATCGTTTTTTTAAACACACTCAATGTAAATGACGTAACTGAGATGGGGAGACCCATAATTCAGAAACACTCGTCATAAAAACATGCCATGAGTGATAAAACCAGAAGTCTGAACGACTAATGCACATGTTAAATTACAATTCAAACCACTAGGTTGTACTCAAGATAGAGAAGTTAATAACAGTTAATGGCGCACGCCACGCATGTCCATGTGTATGTGTATGCATAACTAAAAACTTGGTTAAATTATTTTATTTTGATACACATGTACGTACATCTAAATGAAACTGCAGTCAATAGACATTAATTTACCCTTTGCACGCGACAGACAAATTATTACTTATAACTATTGTATTATTAGAATATTTCCAATGGTTAGGGTGGGGGTGTAAACAGAAAATTAAGGTTGAAATCTATTTGTTTTAAAATCAAATGAATAGTTAGAGATGAAATTTTGAAGATTATATTAATAATAATTGTTTATTCATTTGTTGAATAAAAGCCCACTAATTAGTCAATCTTAATCTGATATTCTTAATCTTTTACTGGAGCTAGCTTTAGTTACCAATTCATGCAATCGCCTTTTTCTTCCACTAGCTAGTGCAGTATTCCAAATCGGACCTAAAGATTTTTCAACAGCTGTTTCATTGATAATATTATCTCTAGATTTAATTTCTATAGATTCCCTAATCAATCTCGTCATCCCATTACGACTACATATTGCTATGTGTTTGCATTCCTCCCAGTCGATAGTATGCCCAGTCTCCACTACATGACGAGCAAGATCAGATTTAGCAATATGTCCATATTTACACGCAGTTTTATGTTCACCTCTTCTTACTTTGATTGGACGCATGGTTTCACCAACATACTTGAGACTGCAATCATGGCATGGGATCTCATACACTCCTGAAGTGTCTAATGGTTCAATCTTTTCTTTTTGGTTAGGGAGTATAGTGCCTAGTGTAAGGGGCTGTTTTAAAACGGTCCTTATATTGTATTTTAAAGCTATTGATTTCACTTTCCTACTTAATATAGAGTCCGGTAATACCATGACCTTCCGCTCTTCCTTATCCCTATCCGCTTTTTTGTATCTCACACTAGGATTAAATTTCTTCACCATGTCCCTCATTGTTGTATCTATTAAATGAGGAGGGTAACCATTAGTCTTAAATATATCGCGTAGTCTGTCTAATTCTAACTTCCTATGCTTTATATCTGTTAACTTGAGACTTCTTAATGTTAATGACTTTAAGATACTGACTTTCATACGAAACGGGTGATTGGACTTGAAATTAAGAAGGATTCCTGAATAAGTATCCTTCCTATAAACATCTCTTCCCAATTTCAAACCATTTCTAATTAATTTGACATCTAAAAATGGTAATTCACCCGACGATTCCCTTTCTAAGGTAAATTGTAGTTCACTCATTCGATTAGCTAAATTTAAGAAATTTACCAATTTATTGTCACCATGGTTCCATATCAGTAATATATCATCCAAGAAACGTAGGTACAGTTTTGGTTCCAATGGAGTCTTATCCAACAGATTATTTTCCAAATAATGTATAAAGATATTGGCTATTGGGACCGATAAAGGTTGTCCCATTGGAACGCCTCTAATTTGTTTATAAAATCTTACAATTTGGATATGCGGCTCACCTCTAGTAGTCTCTGCATACATTGAACTTGACTGGAAATTTCTGGCTGCAATAAATTCTATGCAAGCACGCAAATTTGATTTAAACATTGTTTCCACCACACGCGCAAACAATTATATTTAAATTGTATTGTCTATATATGTATATGTGATGAAAGCTGCTAACAGTTAATGTTCGTGACTGCATAGAAATTGTGCAGCCGACATTTCCAGTCAAGTTCAATGTATGCAAGACTGCTAGAGTTGAGAGCTGCATATCTAAATTTGATTTCCATATATATTCAATGCGGTTTGATCCTCGATAGTCAGTTTGCCGTCGTACTCTGATGATGATCAAGGAAGGTCGAAACGCGTCAGTGCGTTGCGGCTGGCGGTGGTTTTGTTATGTTGTTAGACGACTGGTTAAATACAATGGGATTGGTGTTTACTTCAAGCACGCAAACTTGATTTAAAGAATTGTTACCACCACCCGCGCAATCAATTATTGTTTAAATTGTATTCCCTATATATGTATATGTGGCGAAAGCTGCAAACAGTTAATGTTCGTGACTGCATAGAAATTGTGCAGCCGACATTTCCAGTCAAGTTCAATGTATGCGAGACTGCTCGAGGTGAGAGCCACATATCTAAATTTGATTTCCATATATATTCTATGCGGTTTGATCCTCGATAGTTAGTTGGCCGTCGTACTCTGATGATGATCAAGGAAGGTCAAAACGCGTTAGTGCATTGCGGCTGGCGGTAGTTTTGTTATGTTGTTCGACGACTGGTTAAATACAATGGGATTGGTGTTTACTTCAAGCTCGCAAACTTGATTAAAAGAATTGTTACCATCACCCGCGCAAACAGTTATTTTTAAAACGATATATTGTCAACACGAGTAATAACCAATTTAAAAACGTCTGAATCGTGATGAATACATGTAAATGATTGAAAATATATAATGATATAAATAAAGTCACCGGGAAATATTGTCACTGATGATGGATAGATAAAAATCGTGTAAAAACAGTCTTGAAAAAAACATCACAAATAATTAATCCACTGTTTGCTAGGTTTTTAAATTATTTAATTATAGAATTCCATTGGACTATAGAATTTGTGAATGTGATTGAGTAACAACTGATGTCCTAATGCATGAAATCATATCTGAATGCAAAGAAAAACTATCGAACCACACATGCACCATAATCCACCGCATGCTCCCTGCGTATTGCACGCGGGTGTCTATATTTATTAAACAAAACCCTTTTAATTACAATTAAAATTGCAGTTCAAGAAATCTCAATTAAAACTGCTTGAAACTAACAGAGATTGTTTCTAAAATCACAGTTAAGAGAAATATTGTGTAAAAACATAGTTAGATTATTTGACCTTAAAGAGCACTATATTTGTCAAAATTGAACATCGTTGGGTTGTAACGCGGAGCCGCGTGTTACATACACCCCCCACCCGACAATGAAAATTAGTACACAATGATGGGGACTAACCTTACAGGAGGTATTATTGCTCTGCCGTACCGTGTAACAACTGATTTTGGCTCTGTCAAAACTGATTCTTGTTCCTCTATATCTCGCGGTGGCGTGACGGCGTCAGCTGGCTCGGTTGTTGATGAAATGTCGGGCGTCAGTCTGTAGTCAGCAAGACTGTCTGGAGGTGGAGTTATTGATTTTTCACCGCCTGATAGGTCAACATCGCGGAAAAGCGGGTCATTTGGATCAATGTCGGCCGGGGATAGTCTGTGTTTATAGACACCTTCAGTTTTGCCATTAATCTCCAAAATAATATAATTCTGACGTCGATCTAACACACGATAAGGACCGCGCTTCGGTTTGGCTAGAATCCTGTTATCCATATTGTTGTTGACGAAGAACCATTTGCAGCTATCAAAATCTTTGCGTTTATATATTGGACCATGTTGTTGACGTGTAGGACAGATCGGCCGATTCTGAGCGTTATACTGTAGGTAACTGCGAAGTGGAAACAGAAATACCGGATCGTTCATCGTTATTGCAGTTTATGTCCATAACGCGTTGGAAAGTTTGCGAGGCATTCTTGGGACCGAAAGGCATATAGTGATATTCGTGAATGCCACCTTCGGTGAATCTGAGTGCAGTATATGATACGGAGTCTTTGTTCATCGGTACTTGATTGTAGGCTTTCACTAGGTCGAGTTTTGAATACACAGCATGACCAATAGCGGATCTGAGTAGGTCAGCTGGATTTGGTACGATGTACGAATCAGAGTGTGTGCAAGAATTGAGAATAAGTTAATCCCCGCACATCCTGAATGTTGCTGGTTCACTCTTTGGTACTACTACCACAGGCGACGCATAAGGTGAGTTGGATCTTGTTCAGATGCCTTGTTGACTAGGCATGGCGCATTCTTGCTCGGCGGCCTTATGTTTGTGTGGTGCCAATGAACGTGCTCGTGGAGAATGAGGAAGTGGTTTCGATAAGATGATACGATGAGCTGTGATGGCACGCTTCCTCTTGAGATCGATAGATAGGTTTAAAAATTTCTTCATGACGTTTCAGAACATCGTCCAGTTGCGGTACATAAGGAACTGGAGGAATTAGCTGTATGGATGAGACTGCTTCGGCGCGAGTCGTTTGTTTTAGCGCTGATGAAAGCAACTGATTGTCTGCAGTACGTATCTCTCGTGTTCTTGGACGAATGGTCAGGTCAAAGTGTTCGAGAAAGTCATGTCCAATGATGTTTCTTGTCGTATTGGCAATGATGAAAGGATAATTGAAACATTTTTTGAGTTGGAGAACGAGATTATGTGTACTTGTACCCCAAATGTCGCTATATGGAGCCATTGGCGCTGGTCAGATTGCTGGTGCTGACAGGGTGGGTAGGTTCAAAATAATTGTGGCGTAGTAGGCTTACATCTGATCCAGTGTCCATGAGAAATAATTCGCCCGAGGTTGCGTCACGGAAGAGAAAGGATCTCGATAATGGCAACTGACGATGGGACTGGTTGCTGGCATTTGGGCCTTTCAAGCATGACTTGACTGGAGCCGTCGCTGTAAATACAATAGTTTGATTGCACTCTACCGCGAAAGCAACGTGTTTCGAGCCATCAGACGTGGAGCGGCGAACGATCTTGGGATGATCAGCCTCTACTGCAGCAGAGGAGGCTGACCTCAGCAGTTTTCCGAACCTTCCATGGGCGGATCCTCCTGAGTTGTTGAAGGTGACCGTGCCCAATTGAACGTCCGGTCTGTGCGCGGGCATGTGCAGCTCTTTCTGAGGCAATAGCGTGTGGAGTGGCTATAGCTGCGGTGATTTGGACACCACTCCGCCCGTAACTGTGGAACTGTGACCCGGCCTCTCGAACTCGACCACCTGGCGTTATTACGGGACGGTGGTCGACACAGGTCACGCCTGCTCTGGTCGCGTCTATTATGGATGGCATCGACAGAGGCCGATTTAGTCCTGACGGTGAGGTTATCCAGCAGGCTGATGAGGCGCTCATTGGTAAAATTTGTTCGGGCTCATGATGATGTTGATTGAGATTAGGACAGTCGTGAGGTGATTTAACCTCGCTCTGAGGCAGATGAGATGCAGTGGTGTTTCTTCTATTATTTTTCTAGACGTGCCGGCACTACATAGTCTTGCACTTCAACGGATACGCACAGGAACGTGGCCATCTCTTGGATTTCCGGAGGAAGCTTCTGTATGAAAAGTCGCATTAAGATTTCCTTGGGCAGATTGAATTCCAAGGCTTTCTGCTCCATCTCCCTATATAGCTCAGAAGGCGTGCGGCTACCTAGGGAGATCTGGCTCATTAATTCTGTAAACCTGTCTTCTCGATCTGGTGTCAAGCGCTGCTTGACGGCGCGTTGCAAGCTCTGTCATGGCTGCGCACATATGCCATCAGTGTATTGATGCAGAATATCTTTTAGTCCGCGTCTGAAAAACATTGGGATCGTCTCCCAAACCCTCAAAAATATTGAGCCCTCGTCTGTTATAGTGGACACCTTGGCCAATAAAGTAACATCGTCGACCCACTCGTCAAGGTAGTCTGGATCGAATTGGCATATTTTTTTTACTGTGTCCATGTGTTGGTGCGGCCTGTTGCTGGACTCATCACTGGACCTCCTGCATTTCCTGAACTGCACGTTATCTTATGTGTGTAAGTGTTGACGAGAATAGATGACAGTGTAGCATCGTCCTCACCCGTCATCGTGCGGCTGTCTTCGAGCATTGTGATCTCGAGTAGGTGTTTTCTGTGATATGTGTCTTAGTATTTGCTTTCCTTCGTGGCATTAATTCAAAGTGCTTGAAGTTCTCAAAATCTAGATGCTGATTAATTATTTGCTGGCTGTGAGTTCGACGAAACGGGGCACCATTTATGTAGGGTTATTTTTGCGGGGTAGCTATCTAGTTTGTGATGCTGTACCATTCCTACATAGACCTGGTAGCTGCTGTTGAGATCTGTGCTTATTATTAGTCCCCGACCTTTTTCCAATGGGTGATGTTACAAGGCTAAGTCGAATTATCACATGTATATTGTACACAATTTTGCAAAGAAAAAATTCACAATTAGTCCAAATTGACCGAGCTCTAGACGGCAAATAAACGATATTTTGTCAAAAAAATTGAATGTCTTATACACAAGTAATTATCAATTCATAGTTAAACAAAACGGACCGTGCTCTAGACAGCAACAAAACGATATATTGCCAACACGAATAATAATCAATTCACAAACGTCTGAATCGTGATGAATACATGTAAATGATTGAAAATATTTGATGAAATAAATAAAGTCACTGGTAAATATTGTCACTGATGATGGATAGATAAAAATCGTGTAAAAACTGTCTTAAAAAACATCACAAATAATTAATCCACTGTTTGCTAGGTTTTTAAATTATTTAATTATAATACTCCTAATGCATGAAATCATATTTGAATGCAAAGAAAAACTATCGAACCACACATGCATCATAATCCACCGCATGCTCCCTGCATATTGCGTGCGGGTGTCTATATTTATTAAGCAAAACCCTTTTAACTACAATTAAAATTGCAGTTCAAGAAATCTCAATTAAAACTGCTTGAAACTAACAGAGATTGTTTCTAAAATCACAGTTAAGAGAAATATTGTGTGAAAACAGAGTTAGAGTGTTTGACTTTAAAGGGCACTATATTTGATAAAATTGAACATCGTTGGGTTGAAACGCGGAGCCGCGTGTTAAAAGCCAACATGGATTTACGACTGAATGATCTACAATTACTAACGTGCTTTGCATGTGAATGAATGTACATGCGTTAGATGAGAAAACATTAGATGCATTACTCGTCTTTATCGCTATCTCAAAAGCTTTTGACTCTATACCATTTTATGCTATTATTAAGGTGATTAATTCATTGATTATTGATCCGAATATCTATAGATTGTAACACGCGGCTCCGCGTTACAACCCAACGATGTTCAATTTTGACAAATATAGTTCTCCTTAAGGTCAAATAGTCTAACTCTGTTTTTACACAATATTTCTCTTAACTATGATTTTAGCAACAATCTCTGTTAGTTTCAAGCAGTTTTAATTGAGATTTCTTGAACTGCAAATTTAATTGTAATTAATAGGGTTTTGTTTAATAAATATACACACCCGCGCGCAATACGCAGGTAACATGCGGTGGATTTTTATACCTCTGTGTTCAAACAATGGATTTACTTAGTTTACGTGCATTAACCACATTTTACACAACTACTAACAGTTCAGTTATGATTCTACTCATCAGACTTCAGGTGTTTCTCAATCTCTTTTCCAAAACTCTATAGTTCAATGGATTTATGTAATTCAAACATTCAAAACCTAGCAAACAGTGGAATAATTATTTGTGGTGCTTTTATGACTGTTTTTACACGATTTCTATCCATCAATTATCAGTGACAATATTTATTGTGTTTCTTCTCATCCATTATCAGTGACTTTAAACTAAATTGCTAATCAGTCTGGATTTATATCATCGTACTTTTTCAATCATTTACATGAATTCATCACGATTCAGCCGATTGTGTTTCTAGTGATTACTTGTGTATAAGACATTTAATTGTGTTGACCATATATTATTTTGTTACCGTCTAGAGCACGGTCTATTTGGATTAACTGTGAATTGATTCATGCATTGCAACATAACATTCAATAAATGTCTGATAACATGGATGAGTCTTCTTACTTCACCCTTCGGAAAAAGGTCAGGGACTGATCATGGAACGGGTGGTGATAACAGCCACCATGAAAATGTAGGAATGGGATATTATTACTAAATAGACAGCTACCCCGCAAAACCTATTACAATAACTACAAAACCTCCTACATAAATGGTGCCCCGTTTCGTCGAACTCACAGCCAACAAAGAATTAATCAGCATCTAGCCTTTGAGAACATCAAGCACTTTGGATGAAGACCACACAAGAAAGTAAATCCGGAGACACAAATCACAGCGAACCACCCTCTCGAGATCACAATTCTCGAAGACAGCCGCACGATGACGGGTGAGGACGATGTAACACTGCCATCTATTCTCGACAGCACTCACACACATAAGATGACGTCCAGCTCAGGAAATGCAGGAAGCCCGGTGGCGAGCCCAGCAACAGGCCGCACCAACACATGGACACAGTACAAAATATGCCAATTCGATCCAGACTACCTTGACGAGTGGGTCGACGATGTTACTTTATTGGCCAAGGTGTCCAATATAACAGACGAGGGTTCAATATTTTTGAGGGCTTGGGAGACAATCCCAATGTCTTTCAGACGCGGACTAAAAGACATCCTGCATCAATACACTGAGGGAACATGTGCGCAGCCATGGCAGAGCCTGCAACGCGCCGTCAAGCAGCGCCTGACACCAGATCGGGAAGACAGGCTTACAGAATTGATGAGCCAGATGTCCCTAGGTAGCCGCACGCCTTCCGAGCTATACAGGGAGATGGAGCAGAAAGCCTCTGAATTCAACTTGCCCAAGGAAATCTTGATGCGACTATTCATACAGAAGCTTCCTCCGGCACTCCAAGAGATGGCCACGTTCCTGCGCGAATCCGTTGAAGTGCAAGACGACGTTCTGCCGGCACGTCTAGACAAGTGGTGGAAGAAACACCACTGCAGCTCACCTGCCTCAGAGCAAGGTTACATCACCTCACGACTGTCCGAGTCTCAATCCACATCATCATCAGCCCGAACAAATGTCACCAATGAGCGCCTCATCAGCCTGCTCGAGAACCTCACCGTCAGGCCAAATTCGGCCTCAGTCGATGCCGTCCATAATAGACGCGACCAGAGCAGGCGTGACCAGCGTCGACCACCGTCCCGAAACAGCACCAGGAGGTCGACGTCCAGAGGCCGGGCCACAGTTCCACAGTTACCGGCGGAGTGGTGTCCGAATCACCGCAGCTATGGCCACTCCACACGCTATTGCCTCAGAAACGGCTGCACATTCCCGCGCACAGACGCGACGTTCAAGTGGGCGCGGTCACCTTCGACAACTCAGGAGGATCCGCCCATGGAAGGTTCGGAAAACTGCTGGGGTCAGCCTCCTCTGCGGCAGTAGAGGCTGATCACCCCAAGATTGTTGGCCGCTCCACGTCTGATGGCTCGAAGCACGTTGCTTTTGCGGTAGAGCGCAATCAAACTATTGTCTTTACAGCGACGGCTCCAGTCAAGTCATGCTTCAAACGCCCAAATGCCAGCAACCAGTCCCATCGTCAGTTGCCACTAACAACATCCTTTCTCATCCGTGACGCAAACTCTGGCGAATTATTTCTCATAGACACTGGATCAGATGTAAGCTTACTACGCCACAATTATTTCGAACCTACACACCCAGTCAACACCAGCAGTCTTACCTGCGCCAATGGCTCCAACATAGCGACGTTTGGGGTACGAGTACACACAATCTCGTTCTCCAACTCAAAAAGATGTTTCAATTATCCTTTCATCATTGCCAACACGACAAGAAACATCATTGGACGTGACTTCCTCGAACACTTCGACCTTACTATTCGTCCAAGAACACGAGAGATACGCACTGCCGACAATCAGTTGCTTTCATCAGCGCTAAAACACACGACTCGCGCCGAAGCAGTCTCATCCATACAGCTAATTCCTCCAGTTCCTCATGTACCACAACTGGACGATGTTCTAAAGCGACATGAAGAGATTTTCAAACCTATCTCCTTTATGCCCGATCTCAAGAGGAAGCGTGCCATCACAGCTCATCGTATCATCTTATCGAAGCCACTTCCTCATCCTCCAAGAGCACGTCCATTGGCACCACACAAACATAAGGCCGCCGAGCAAGAATTCGCCATGCTACGTCAACAAGGCATCTGTACACGATCCAGCTCACCATTTGCGTCGCCTGTGGTAGTAGTACCAAAGAGTGAACCAGCAACATTCAGGGTGTGCGGGGATTATCGTATTCTCAATTCTTGCACACAGTCTGATTCGTACATCCTGCCAAATCCAGCTGACCTACTCAGATCCGCTATCGGTCATGCTGTGTACTCAAAACTCGACCTAGTGAAAGCCTACTATCAAGTACCGATGGACAAAGACTCCGTATCCTATACTGCACTCAGATTCACCGGAGGTGGCACTCACGAATATCATTATATGCCTTTCGGTCTCAAGAATGCATCTCAAACATTTCAACGCGTTATGGACGAAATACTAGATGGTCTACCATTTGTAATTCCCTACTTAGACGACATCCTGGTATTCTCCAACTCAATGTCCGAACATATGCAGCATATTGACATTCTACTCACACGTCTAGCAGACTATGGCCTCCGACTTCATGGCAACAAATGTGTCTTTGCACAAAAATCAATTGAATTCCTCGGTCATCAAATTTCCGAGAAAGGCATGACACCTATACCTGCTAAGGTTCGTGCTATTCAAGATCTACAGCCTCCAACCACCGTTCGAGCGTTACGACGATTCTTGGGCAAGATGAACTACTATTCTCGATTCGTACCATGCCTTGCCAAGATTCTGGCACCTCTTCACAAATATCTCGTGCCAGAAAGCCGTTTTGTCAAGAAATCACAACTGATTCAGCTCAACGTGGACGACATGCAGGCTTACGAGGATGCCAAAAGGGCCTTATGCAAAGCGACCATGCTACATTCTCCTGATTGGTCTCAACCTTTTGAATTGAT
>JAQBSW010002981.1:0-91911 GCA_029291075.1 Eudiplozoon nipponicum
GTATGTATGTATGTATGTATGTATGTATGTATGTATGTATGTATGTATGTATGTATGTATGTATATGTATGTATGTATGTATGTATGTATGTATGTATGTATGTATGTATGTATGTATGTATGTATGTATGTATGTATGTATGTATGTATGTATGTATGTATGTATGTATGTATGTATGTATGTATGTATGTATGTATGTATGTATGTATGTATGTATGTATGTATGTATGTATGTATGTATGTATGTATGTATGTATGTGTGTATGTATGTCTGTATGTATGTCTGTATGTCTGTATGTATGTATGTATGTATGTATGTATGTATGTATGTATGTATGTATGTATGTATGTATGTATGTATGTATGTATGTATGTATGTGTGTATGTATGTATGTATGTATGTGTGTGTGTATGTATGTATGTATATATGTATGAATGTATGTATTTACATGTGTGATGTATGTCTACATGTATTTATATGTGTAAGTATGTGTTTATATATTTCTCTGTGTATGTATATTTGTATTTTTTTATATGTATGCATGAATGAATGAATAAATAATGGTATGTTTTCATTTATATATATATTTTTTTTTTTCATTTATGCATGAGCTTGTGTATGTATTTATGCACTTATGCACGTGTGTATGAATGTTTTTATTTATGTATTTATGTATGTACGTGTATATGTTTGGACGTATTTTATGTATGTTGGTATAAAGATATGCGTGTATATTTTATATGTATAAATATTATATTGCTATGTGTAGATTGATGTTTGTATGTATGATTTCTTTTATGTGTATATGTACGTATTTATATATGTGTGCAAATTTATGTATGTTTTTTGTGAATGCAACATTTTGTGTTTCCTTCTGCACATATATGTGTAAGCATGTTTATTTTGATGTGCATCGATGCGCATATATATATATATATATATATATATATATATATATATATATATATATATATATATTCATTTTTTTTGTTTCTAGGTTGTTATATATTCATGCATGGATATGTAGATATGAAATATCAAAGTATTTATTTTTATTTCTATATATGTGTGTATTTATTTTTGCCTGCGTTTATACATTCATTTATGTGCGTGTACAGTATTTTATGAATTGATGTAATTTCATTCGCTTACTTAACAAGGAAACTTTGGAAATCTATGTTTGCGCCAGACTTATTTCAATCACAAATATGTTGTTGCTAATTTTTTTTAATATTTACATTTTGTTCATAAAAATTGTAACATTATTACATATTTATAGGTATGGTAGTCAAATGATTCGCTCAATCAATGACGCCAGGAAGATGAAGGCAAATAAAACTTATTTATTAATTAGTTTTTAAATATGATGCAATTCTTAAATGTTCTAGAATATTTAATCATTTTAAATTGAGTACTACGGGTAACTTCCTTAAACTTTAACTATGCTAAACATTATGAGCAATCCAATGGTAATATTTGTAACACTAACAAAGATATATATGTCAGAAATCGAGAATTAAATTGTATCTAATGTTGCAATTAATAGCAGAAGATTAAAACTACAAAAGAATTGCTTAGTACTGTAATGAATAATTAATTAAACAAAATAAAATAGGAACATTATACAAATTCTCTCTGATAGCAATATAAATATCACAAGAAAATTATTGTTACTGTCAGCTTTATAACTTGTTTCATGCTGTGTATTCTCTTAATTATTCTATTCTTTCATAGAAGTCAAGATAGAAAAATTGGTTGCGCAAATGGGTAAAGTGATGTTTGAATTAGATATGGTAACGGTAGTTGTAAAATTGTCGGAACTGCAAAATAAAATGTTCACAAAATGACCTTAAATCTTGTTTAGATATATTTCTAAGAGTAGATGAAGTTGGTTCTACGTTTTCGATCAATCAATCGTATAATAATGAATGAAAAGCTGGAATTCACAGTCCAATCATTTAACATTTAACACACTGATGAGATGCGCTATTTGTACGCACATTATATGTTCAGTAAAACTCTTTAAACCAAGTTTGCGAGCATGAAGTAAACACCACTCCCATTGAATTTAACCAGTCATCGAACAAAAATGGAACTGGTTTCTACTTCAAGCATGTAAACTTGATTAAAAGAATTTTTACCTCCATTCGCGCAATCAATGATTGTTTAATTGCAATACCTATTTATATGTAATTGGAGATTCAATAAAATTACCATTTTCAAATTGCGCTCCACTTGTAGGAATCGATTTGACAATAACTTACAGAATTCGCGATAATAAATAAAATTGAAACTTGCCTAATTGAGATTAGCATTTTTCTTAAAATTCATGTCGTAAAATATAATAAAACCATTCTCTGTTACACGTAATAGCAACTTATATACATACTTGAGAATAAAAAAAGAATGACGGAGCGCTAAAATAATGTGTGTTGACTATTTAAATTTTGCTCATTACGTCTGAGAAAACTGTTATCAACAGCCCAACACATCAAAGTTGAATGAAAAATTTACATTTCTGTTACAGGCGTAAAAAATTTATGTTCGTCACAGTAAACTTAATCGGTATTTTGTTTTCAAATCTACTACATATCATGTCCAAATGAAATGGCGAATCGTGAAACAGTTTGTCCGAATATTTAATGTGACATAAGAATTCTTCGCGTATTGTCCTCGGTTTATTCTGGACGGTACGTGAAGAGTTCCCTATAAAGATTTAATTGGTCTTCTGGATGAATTGTCTTTTCAACATTAAACACTGCTTAATTTATATTGACAACGTTTAGTGTTTATTTTAAGATCGCAACCTTGATTTACTTACTGTTATCACAGTCCGTGCAACCAATGTTCGTGTTATACGAATTGATTGTTGTCAATTGGTTTCCCGTCGTGTTTTGATGATATGCCGAAAAGGTCGACACGTATTTGCACGTATAACTGAGGGCAGTCTCTTTATATTTCAAGCAGAATAAATAAATATGGGATGCAAATTGCATTTATTGTGCGGAAGTCATAGTCTAGTAACCACAGTCGTGTTTAGATATTTGTTGATGTTGCTGTTATCATTAATGTTAACACCCTACTCATAGTTCGAGATACGTCAGTGCAGCCTGAAATGAAAAAAAAAATTTGAAAAATTTCCTTGGTAAGTGTATTCTTTATTTTTGTTAAAACAACGCAGTAATTGATATCACGTCTAAAATCAATACTTCCCATCTGGTTTCTCGCTCGCACGCACACGCTTAAATGTGCATGTTTTGGTGATAGAGAGGGGTGACCGGTAAATTGTTCGTGTATATGAATATTAGTGGTTCAAACACCTGCACAAAATTTGTAATAAACGTGGGCCACAATTTTGGTCTCATAAATTTATGTTTGAATAACAACTATATATTTAATATAGAGTGTGTAGAGTGCAGAACACAAGCTGAAATGACCCGCAGAAATAAATGCACAAAAACGATTGTAAACTAACAATAAACTTTATTGGCGGGGAAGGGGACAGGATGATGGCTAATAATTTAATTAATCATAAAAGAGAAACTACAAAAGGAATTTATGCAAAGAGCTTAGATGTTAAAAACGTAGATTTATAGCTGAAACGTGTGAGTATCATTAAAGTTTAACAGTTGGCAGTGCACGAATAAACTAGTAAGTTAATAAAAATGGAGAATCGATTTACTCATGCATTAATATTTCCAATCACTGATTGATGTACAACCAGTATGATACCTGTTATCCCTCAATTTTAATGTTAAAATCCACAATGCATGTATGTGTAAATAGAAACTCTTTTTTCTATTCACGTTATAATATATTTGAGTAGAAACTTCTGGTATATATAGGAGTAATAATTGTTTTATAACTTAAAATGATAGTTTAGTAAACGTGCCATTGAAAGGTTTATTTCTCTTCTGTTAATATTTTCATCGAAATTCATTCCATTGATTTATTTTGGACTTCGACAAAGACATTGCTGTGATAATTCATCCATAGGTATTATTTCAATTTTAAAAATTTTTGCTTGGCCTTCGGATCTGACAGTGATTTTCTCACTTATTTATAGTATTTATTTTTTAAATGGTAACAAGTTTCGCATAGAGAAATCGCACAACTTAACAAGCAAGCTTACATGAATATACGAGAAATGATTCTTTTAAAAAATCGAGGTTGCAAAATTCAGATATACACTAAATCCATATTATAAAACCAGTCGCAGAAGATCGAAATTTAAGTGTCATTCGCAAATACTGAAATGTTTCAACCTTCCATTATCATCATTAGAACACGGTGGCTGACTGACTAATGAGAATCAAATCATAATACATATGGGAGTCATGAAATATCTGATATACAGCTCTGACACCTAGTAATCTTGCATACATCGTACTTGACATTTCCGCCAAACAGGGACGGGAAAACAGAAAAAATTGTCACAAACATAACTCAAGTAAATATTAAATAGCCTGTAACCAATTAATTTCTATGCAACCACCAACGTCTCATTTCTGCAGCATTTATCATACACATGTAAATAATAAAAGCATTCTGCTTACGCCTGTATCCTGCATTGTCAAGAGTAATTAATGCGCAGATGACGCCGTTTATGTTACCTAGCGTATTTGTGTATGTGAAAGCCTTTAGCTTTTAATCAAGATTGCGATCTTGATATAAACTTATTTTGTACACCCATTTGTCAGCATAAACTAAGTCTTGTATAGTGTAAGCAATTCACCCAGTAGTCCGGTTTCGTCCTTATTGAGAACTCATTACGAACTGTCCAGACGAAACCGGTCATCTGGATGAATTGCCCTGTCTATACTATACAATACTTAGCTTATATTGACAAATATATGTACATAATGGGGCTGGTACTTATATCTTGATCGCAACATTAACTAAAAGTAATTTTTATCACAGCCCACGCAACCAAAGTTCAATAAATTGCATTTAACTGTTCGCATTATCGTTCTTACAAATACGTGAAGCATGCATGGCTGGTGAGCGATATAGATTGTTTAAGTCAAATTTGCGGTCATTAGGCAAACAAGAATCAAATATTCTTATGAGTCAAGTATTTTTTGAAATTTGATTTCAAAGTGCCAGCTACATATTTTCCAATGCCGCGTTTTGCGCACGCGGGTTGTAGCTTTGCACCAACAGTTTCCAAAGATCCGATTTATCACAATTTCCATTTTACTTTTTGTCTTCGATTCGGCTGAGTTTGTATTCCTCCCAATGGAAATGCGGTTCTATCAGTCGCACAACATAACAACAATACCGTTAGTTCGACGACTTTAAAATAATTAGATTGTTGTCTGTCACGCTTCAGTAAATTTGACTGATGTTAGTTTCGCAATTTTGTGCGAGCTTGTAAAAAGTATTACTATTGTTTATCTTCAGCACGTTCATTGAAATAAGTTGTATCGCCATCAGCGCAATCATTGATTGCTAAAATGAGTGACGTTTAGTCCTTCAAAATATGTGAGAAGAAAGAATTAATAACATTTTAATTGCAATAGCATGTTTTTCGAATTTAGTAACATCAGACGAAAGAAAATATCTCACTTTGCCTAGCCTGATTGTCTAGGCTGCAGACGCATCGTTTCGATTAAATATATTGACGGTTCTCTAAAGCGTCAATCAAGTGACGATAAATAGATACAGCCTAACAGCTACCAAGTGGTAAGTAACAAACTAAATTTTACTGTTTGTCGCCAAAATATGAAATTACAAACACTCAAAAAATAAAATTGTGCATCAACAGGTATACACGAAATTATAAATCATTTCTATTTAGGCTGTTTTGGCGCTGTATGATGAACTGCACTCGAACGCAGCAAATTCCGGATGAAATATTTTCTAGTATAATATGAAGAACAAATGCATAAAGACGCCTTAAACTTCCCAGGGTTTCTGAAATTTGGCACATAATGTTATGCATTTTTATGAAATTATAAATAACAAAATAGATTATACTTTTTATTCGGAATGACTTTGGTAAATTCTTCTGGTCCTATTTGCACTAATCTGTCAAATGTTACGCAATACCTAATTCACAACTGCATATATATTAATCCTCTGCAAAAACAAATATACAATTATAATGTATTCTATTAAATGATGTAATGATTACGACTAAATACGATAACTGATGTCAATTGACGTCAGAGTTTACAGATTTGTTGGAGTGGCAGTTGTCCTTAATTGTTTGTAATTATCAATTTTGATGAATTTGAACCTAACTTGAAAAAATAGTTTTGATACTCGGCACAGATTCGGTACCTAGGAGACAATTGTGTTGCTAACATTTACCAGCTCAGGATATATTATGCGGACTGAGTTGGCATTGAAGTCGCATCGCCGAACACTTCATATGAAGTTAACTCCATCACTACTTTAATACACATTCATATTGAAGAATATACCGTCCAACTATTTTACATTACTTGAACAAATTTTTGGTGTGTTTAGAGCGTAATACCGGACTCGAGACTTTCAGTGTCAAAATGTGAACAGTAGACAAAATTCTTGTTTCGCAAAACAAGGATCTGGTGACAATGAATGCCAATGAATGACAATGAATAATAATATTTAATGACTCAAAATTATCTTCTCGAACTGTTTCGTTCACATATAACTTCAATAAGCCTCGATAAAACAAGGTTTGCAAATTATGAGGAAGCGAGATATTTCACAGTTTTGGAACATATGTACAGGAAATTCATTTAATTTTATTATGTTCGGTGGTGTAGTGATAACAATATGCGAAGCCCCGATATTGTTATCCGGAGACTCGTATCAAAGTAGTGCCAAAAAAGGAAAAATTAAGTCCACAAATACGATTTTGACATGGCGGTGTCAATGAAGTTGAGCAAGCTATTGAGTATTTGACAAACAGTAGGATTCTCAATTCTTTTATGCAGTGATTTAATAGAGATAAAGCGGTTCTTGTAAAACCTAAAATGACTAAATTTGCTCATACAGTATCTGTAATAATATCACGAATATCGATGTATTTAATGTCGCTTCATTGTCAGCATAGATCTGTATTCCTTCCTAGGCCACTATTTAAATTTATTATTTTTGTCATTGTGCCATTGCTCCGATCAGTTTTATTATATTGCATGTGAATTTTTTACGCACTTAAAATACATTAAATGTAATATACCTAATTTTATTGTTATTTAATTTTGGACACAGATTTTTAAAAAAATGTGCTTTGTCGAATCAATTCGCCACGCTCAAGTGGAAAAGCAATGCTGTCTCCTTTGTGACGGTTTTGAAGGGTTTTGCGCAGTGCGAGCTTCATATGTTGACTCACCGCTAGTTTCGATCGCGGCTTGTTGCTTTGCACTATCAGTTTCGCAAAGAACTGATTGATTCCTATTTCCAAACACGCATCGTTTTGATCTTCAATTTAGCTGGGTGCGGATTCGTCCCTTTCTTCCGAAGGCTCTAACATCGTTCATACCAACCACTGGAAATGAGGTACGATCTAATCTGCGTTGACTGGCAACGTCATCATCAGGTCACTATACAGAGCACAATACTCACAATAGCAGATTGTGACTGGCCATTAATTTTGTTTCATGTTTATTGTACACTCGTAAAGCATTGATTCATTGAAAAATATTTTATATGCATTGTTAAATGTTTTCATATAATCCATCATGGTATAATATTATCTAAAATCTACTTGGAATTATATTTACATTAGGCCGAAAGGGATAACAGGTTCTGGAAATAATTTAAAAAATCAAGATCATCGTTACAGATTGTTTTTACCAGACGGCATGATCTCGAAGAAAAAAGTTATGAAGTACTAAACACAAGCGCCTTTCACTTATGTTGGTATCGTTTGTAAATTTTTAAATAGTTAAGCCATACCTCTTATACAGATGCATTAAGACTGATACCACAGTATATACGCGCATTAATAAAAATTTAATATCAAATATATCATGGTATAATAAAGACAATACATAATTTCCAATAAGTAAGTGCAGAATTTGATGCTTTCCGGTACTATTTTGAGTTTCACGGTGAATATCATGGCACGCATTTTCGCAATTCTTTATTTGTACCGCCCACGTTAAAATGAGCCAAATAGAGCAATATATAAAGCGAGTGATTAATCCCATTTAAGCGTGTTTATTTATTCTTCCGCAAAGCTGATTATGGGACAGATGATACGACAAAAATATTGTCGTGCATCGTTCGTGTGGACATTTAACTGAAAATGCTGAGCTGCTTCTGACCATGTGTTAGTGCTACCGTTCACATCTGTCAGAATGAAATTTCCGCTGCTGTTCAAATATCACGCCTAGAATACAAGTATATATTGATATATGTATGGATATTGGTTCCTACGTAGAAGCGGGCCCTACAAGGATGAAATCATGCCCTATAAATTTGATTGCTTTATGAATTCTGGACAAATTAAAATTTTATTGACAGCTTATCTATATACACTGTTGCAATGGCATAACACAGTGAAACCCGTTCACTCGACCACAGCTATACTATTATTGATGAACTCTTCTGTAGTAGCCAAATTGCGGGTACTTATCAAAATAACGATTATTGTATTCAAAGCCACACAGATCAGCTCTGAAAATTGCAAGCTATTCTAGGTTTTATATCAACAAACTTTTGTCCCTTTCAATGTGAGTCACATATTTTTTGGTAAAAGGTCAAGATAGTCAGGTTGGTCTGCGCTTGTAAAACAATTACCGTGCAAATTCTGGAGTCGATATTGATAAAGACTTTTATAATTCACTTTATTTATACATTCATTTGGGCCCATTAGTAGTGCCTGAGGTACTCATAAATCTGATTATGTATACGAACTGTCATGTTATGTGCACAGAACTAAATTGAAATAAAAGTTTTCATAACACAAATGGAGTCATACTGGCGTATTTGTATCGTTTTTTGAAATGCTACCCGGCTATCTCGCAGGAGATATTGATGAAATTAATCATTATTTTCCATTCTGGACATTTTTCCTCAATACAAATTAATATAATCAACTATGTGTATAACCCAAAGCTGTTGTATATCTAATATAAATTTTTCATTAACAAAAATTTTCACTACAAATGTCAAAAATACTAAGCAAGCTACGAACTGTCGTGAAAAAATCATTTAATGGACCACCAACTTAACATATCGATTAATAGCACGAACTTAATTGGTTAAATTTGTATAAGAAGTTTACGCAGATCTCAAATTAGGTGCACGTGTTTTACCAACAATTACAAGCACAAAATTAATTTTCTGAATAAATACAAGCCCTTCCTCCTTAAACTTTGTAGGATCGAGATTTTAGCTGTAAATAACAATAACTTTCATAGCAGAGTCGTTTAATTTTAGTTATACTGCATATTAACTCCCTATTTTTTCATTACGTTATTGCGTTTATTAATTTCTCACACTTACTATATCTTGAATGCCTGTTGCGTATTATTTAACGATCAGCCAAAAGATTGAGAAAAGTGATTATGCAGACAAGTTTTGTGTAGTAAAAATTATTGTACATACCAAACCCAGGGTTCAGAAATATCATATCACTCAGACAAAAGTGGACGAGACAATAGATTTTAGTGGAGACATTAGTCTCCAGTGTACCAACAATTTACTGATTCAGGAAATTACGTTTTGTATTATATATCTATATATATATATATATATATATATATATATATATATATATATATATATATACGCACGTGAATGCGCATACAAATGCAGTCCTGAATATGGACATGCATTAATATATATACAAGCTGAGATAGAGACCTTTTCATAATTGATTCCAGAATAGCCCAAACCAATAAATCTGAATTTAGCTGGCCTCTTATAATTAGATATTGAAGAGGTTAACCAAAAAAGGTGTCTCTTAGTTAGTGAAAATACACTTAAATATGTTGAAGTAACCTACACTGGTTTACATCTTCAGTTGCAATCATCTGGCAGTCAATTCCATTTCCTAGCGATCAGGAATTGCAAGCGGAATGCCACCATGACCAGGCAATACATCAAAGTGTTACATACAAAATTCCGACTGCTATTATTCATCATAGATGGATCAATTAAATCTAATCAGCTAGCTATTTTTGGTACTACGTAATGCTTCCTAACGTTAAGCTCGCAGTGACCTAAATGAAACTGAAGCAATTCGTTTTTTTATGAAAAAGTTGTGGCAGCAAATTTGGTAATTTCCCGATAATATACATATCGATTTTATGCCATTAGAAATCACACATAGCTCCATAGTTCAAATATTTTTCTAAAGCAGAAAACTTCCGGAAGTCGAACCGACCATTGTCACTATGCCTACCCATCCAGGGTAATTTGTTAACAACTGCCAAGAGGTATATTTAAATATTTTATCGATCAACTGACCCACATCTATCGAATAAATATATGCGTTTTGAGTGTAGTGCCAGCTCTTACTGATAAGACACCAATCCCATGAAACGCGTGTGCAAATGAAATTGTACCTTCTACACATGCTGACATCAGTATGTTCTCCTGGACTTATTTGTACAAGGCAAGCAATATCTCTAGCACAATTGCATATAGTTATTCACAGCAAAGAATACGTAAATTTTAAATTCCACAACGATTGTCAACGCGCCGCATATACCAGTTGAAAAGAGATGTCCTTAAAATTAGAATTGCAGTAAGTGCGGGTCCTGCGGTATATAATCTTACGGTTGTGGCCACTATCCCTGTCTTCAGCAATCAATTATACCACTGAGTAATTACTCAATAAGAATTACTAGTTTTACTGCAATTATAGCTTAATGTAATGTTGAGACTATGTCAAAAAATATTTACATAGACAGGTTATTATTGCAATGAGCAATATCAGGTTTGGAGTGAGGAAATTACTTCCGCAATATTAGTAGAAAGTGTGATTTTGACTTGTGTAATGAGCCCTATAATAACAATATAACGTAAAAACATTTCCAATGATGAGAGTTCCGGTTCGTTTTGTTCACAAATACTCCCCTGAGATTTCAATTCGATAAAGGAAGCCGATTTAATTTTGAGGAATAGACATTTATTGTAAACCAGAAAATAAAATTCTGATAAATTGAAATGCCAAAGCTTATTTTAAACAATAATAGCGCAATAATGTTGCGCAGCCATACTGATAAAATACTGAGCAAAAACACTACTTGCGACTTCGAGTGCACTGAAATACACTGTCACTTTAATATTCATGAAGCCCCATTGAAAGACTATCACGAGCCCTCGAGATTAAAAGTAGTAAACTAAAACAACTGCAGTAAAACTGAAGTTATTCATTGTAGAAAGTCTCTTTCAAAAATGCCTGTGAAATATATATATATATATATATATATATATATATATATGTACATTAAAATATTAAGAGATAAAAGGATAAATATCATATTATGAAAAAATAACTCTACAAGAACCATCACAGATAGTCACATAGAAAAAAACATCCCATTTACAATATAATCGTGTAAGAGTGAAGATCGTATCTCCGAAACTCAAATTGTTAGGATGTGTTTCAATTACAAACCGTAAAAATATGCACAGTTAGGTTTAAAGAAATTGTGCAATGCCAAAGGTACTAAAATATTAACTTCACAAAAATCAACGCCAGCATACCCAGAGTCTCATTTTAAAAACGTGTACAATAAATTTCACTTTGCAGGTTTCGCAAATCGAAATTAATAGAAATGTCGGTTGCTTTGCACATTAACAGGTAACGTAACAGTTGAAGTTAGTTAAGGATAAAACGCAGGACGGAAAGAGTTCGTTGGATAAACTTATATTAAACGAGAAAACAAACAGGCGTTAATCAGCAAAAAGACAATTAGTTAAATATAAAAGCCGTGTTGACTGATCTTTACTTATGAGAATTCCATAGTAACACACGTGACTACAGATAAAATCACAGCTGGCTAAGATCAGATTTCAGAAATCTGAGTGACTGGCAATAAATTGACCAGCAAACACACTTTAACAACTATAAAATCACCTAAAGTGAAGAGAGAATGGCACAAACGCCGATGTCATGACTAAATCTTCCATTATTTAAAGCTAAACTATACAAGAAAAAGAAGACACAAATAAAACAATGGTACATGAGAATTAAAGCATAAAACGTACTACAATGGCAGTAAATATCATTAATGTGACAGATTTACAACTCGCTTACATATACGTATGAACTAATTGAAATTAAGTCATAACACTATACAAGTTATGGTAGCTACAACCAATTATACACCAAACACACGGCAGTCATATATTTTGCGTAAAAATAGTAATTACAAATCCAAACAATTATCTAATTATCTGACAGTCTCAATAACAAGCAAAGACCCGTGGTAAAAAAGGTTTAAAAAGATACATATAAATGGAACGTATTAGCCCCGTCGAAATTGATACATATAGTTAAAAGAATAACATTATATTAATTATTTCAAAAATTATTGACTGATCGAAAACACAGTACACTATACATTGTGGTTAAGGAACAATATTATGATGAAATAAAAATATAAAAAGAAGATAGGGAAGAGAAAGTTAAAATTTAAAATAATTACGTTACACGAAACTGTACCATAGTAAATTGATTAAATAACACTACTAAATGGTAACTTTTGAAGTATTACACAATACGAAAGCAATCAATGAATTTACGCAGGCATTTTCTCCAACGCGTTAACAAATGAACGAAATTTCATATAAAATGTAACCGAACGAAATTGACTGACTAAACGCATTCAGCAAGGCACACCAGTATGCGCATAGAAAAGACCTTAAAAACAGTGAAAAAACATGTTACGCAAACGGATCTCATTCTTTGTCAAAGTACACAATAAAAGTCTTTATCAGATTATTATTATTATTATCATCATCATCATCAAATGTGGTATTATGAGCATCATAATAGAGAATATTAACCTACATAACACATAATCACACGATTATCACATAGACGTCACAAACAAACATTAGCTCAAGAGGCGAAATGCAGATAAATAAATCGATATCTAATAAATGTTAACATGAAACACCGTCTAAACACAGACTAGAACGACCACCCTGATGAACCTGTTCTAAATTAATCTCGAATTAATCCATCGAACGTGATCAACCTGCGTACTGTGCGGATCTTCCTTATCAAAATAGCAATTATAATTTCCGTAAAATTGCTTCGAGTTTAATGCGTTATAGATATGATCTCTCTCTCTCACACACACACACACACACACACATATATATATATATATATATATATATATATATATATATATATATATATATATATATATTTATTCTTTAGGCGTTGCAATAATCCTAAAAATAAAATATCTGCTATTATCAACGAATTCAGTTGAACCTATCACAAATCGGAATTTATGTGTCCTAATATGCTACGAATAATGGTAGAGTATTTAAATACCACCCAAGGCAAAACCAAGCACGAAAAGTATAGCATCAGCCAGTCACTCCATGGACAAGATATGCAAATGCACAAAAAAGTGCAGGGACAGTAATTAATACGACTAAGCTGAACCTCAATATGTGAGCAGATACAAGATCAAAAAGACATTAGCTAGTAGGCTGTAGAACAAATTTGACTTTGTTCAAATAAAGATTAAAAAGAAAATTTTCATTTCATTAATATAAAATTATAATAGAATTTACTAAATATCTACGTGCATCTGAAATGATAGTGTCTGTAAGAGTATATTTTGGTGACAAATTGAAATATTTAAATAAACATATACATACGCATAATGGAATCGTAATCTAGTTAATAAGGAATATTTCACTAGATTTGTTAAAAGGAAAATTACCATAGCATTTCTAAGTTTGTATTTAAGGATCAATTTCATCACACATGGCAATACACAAATTCCTGCATATATGCAAACATACAAACATGTATACATAAGTGCTCACATGCATACATTCATACATCAATCCATAAACACACATACATACATACATACATACATACACATACATACATACACATACATACATACACATACATATACATATACACATATATTCATACATAAATACATACATGACAGATAATAAACCAGATAAACAATAAAAATATGAAGTATCTGAATGACATGAAAAATTGTGAAATGAAAGTTATTATGTAGGAGTGCACAAAAAACCTAAATCTTTGGCTATTTCAACTGAATCTTAGTTAATGCAGATGAGATCAGTTATAAAAATAAAAATGAGAAGCTACACGTTATGACAAGATCCACACTGTATAATTGCATGAGAATGCAGTCATTTTTTCTTGTGGGCTTTGGTAGGTAACAGATGGTATACCAACACTTAACAACAAATATTATCCTATCACAACATTTCAAAAGGTTTTGTACATTTTTCGAATATGTTTATAAAAAATGTTCCTTAATGAGCAAAAAGCCAACAAATGCTTTATCACGATGTACTAATTCCATTTTGTTTAGTTCATTTACATATAAAGAAATAACTCATAGCATTTACACGATAGAGAATCGAATTTATCTAGCCTGCATCAAAAGCTTTCAAAGATCATTAAATTCAATCTCTTATGCGCGTATGGGGAATGGGATGTTTGCTAATGAATTACGTGTATCATCGACAGACTCGAATAAAATTTCAGCGACTAAATACAATCTTTTTTATTTTGCATTGGAATTGTAGTAATCTTCTGATAAAATTCACAGCAAAGAACAAATTCCAACTTTTAAAACAAGCCAACATTGTGTTAGCCAATATTAATGTTAGCGCAAAATTCAAATTAAGTAAAATAACACTTCGGAGGTCTTCCGCCCTGGAGTGATATTTTCGTTGATATATTAAACATATCAACCAAACTACCGATAACAGAAACCATTTCCTACTCAATTTTATCATTTACAATGATTTTTTGCTGAAAATGCATTAAAAAATGGGAAAACGCATAAACTACCTATAATATTATGAGAGATTGATTGAGCACATCGTTAGTGCTCGTAAAAAAGTAAACTGGTATGCTTAATGATATTTAAATCGATTTAAGAAAAAGTAAGAAATATATTAGTACAAATATCTACATAAATAGCAGCATTATTACCATCATCAACATTAGGCAGAATGCAAATATTACTGTAACTAATATTATTATTCGCCGTTAAGCCAAAAAACGAAAACAACAATAGAACTAGCAACAACAAAACAATAAAATTTGGTAAAGCTTACACTACTAAGTATGTAGAAGTGAAGAAAGTATATCAGAGAGGTTAATGCAAGTTAAGATCACCGTTCTCTGCGTTTATCACGTTAGTGTACAACTGCGCACGTGAGCGTGCGTGTGTACTTTTTTGTATGTGTATTCTCGAACAATATTTACCACAATACAACTCAATCAAAGGCTCAAACAAAGACTGGTCAAATGTCGATATTTATTCGAAAATGTGTAAAAAAATACACCAATTTTCCATTGATATTAAATAGCAAAGCCGTTGCCTGATTCTATTTACATACATATATCGTTTGTGTAAATATATATATAATTAGAAAAATAAGGGAAACAGATGTAAGCGTCATAGTCGACGCATGAAAATAATTGATCTTGTGCGCAATTTTCCTGAGTTGGTCTCGAGCTGGTGGGGATACAAACTCGTTAAACACGCCTGAGAGCAGAAGGCGAACAATGAGAGAAAAGTACTCTATATATATATATATATATATATATATATATATATATATATTATAGATTAGGCAAATAACCAAATATATACATATGGCAAGATGTTGAAGATGTGGTAGGAACGAGCATCTATGAATCTGACATTAATGCCAAAATACGAAAGTGATATACATCTGTTCAAGTAAATAATATGCATACACGTAATTAGACTACTACAGTTTACGATAAACTATTGCCATAAGTATATTCTTACATATAAAAAACGTTTTTTTGCTAACGGAAGCTACCGTACGGAATTATTTCAAGGATGTTGGCCGATTAAAATGCGTATGGACTTATCAAGGTGAAATTTTGTGTACAGGAAGGCTAACTGAATGAAACGTCAAATTGACAAATGAATGGATAAGTTATTTCACATAACCGTGGTGAGCTGCAATCAGACAGCCATGAATGAGCTTTCAAAATCCGTGCTTAAACAAAACGATGAAAGAGCACAAAATTTTTTATAAGATTTACTTAATAAATATGTATATTTTTTATAACTAAACAATTTAAAAGCCAAATAATACTAGATAAAACAAACGCAACCCTCATGAGGATGTAACAGAAGACAGGCTAACATTCCGCAAAAATCAAGTGAGAAAATTGAACGGTAGTGTATCAAGGTCCTGATTAAGTAGAATGAGGCATGAACAATGATTATGGTTCCATTGTCAGCTCCTTAAAAACGTATTCTCCATTAGAACTTATAAGTCAAATTTTCACTTCAAAACACGTCTGTACGTGAAACCAAATGAGTTGCATAACTGAGGTTGCTGATGACTATTTTAAGCAATAGATGTGGACTTTCAGAAAGGTAATAAAACGTTTAGAACGAATCGAAAACAAAACTTCAACATGTTTAAAACTACTTTTGATTTACTCAGCCAAGATTTGGCATGAAGAAAAACACAGAAGACAATAATATACTATGAGAAACGATATATTAGCAGAAAGAAGCCGAAAAGAAAAAGATAACTAATGCAAGATACAGTTCGATAGAATCTACAGGTTTTCACCTAATTTAGAATTTGCATTTCTTAATGGCAGACAATGAATCTCAGATATAAAATACCGACTCGTATTGTATTATTAGGTCATTTTTGAACCTAAATAATGGAATCCGGCTCAGCTGTACAATGAAGGTCAAGCCTTAGTATACGCAATTCAAATAGCAATAATAAAATCTTTCAAAATAATCATTTTTATCATTTAGCTGCATATATTTAATAATATATTAAAAGTTTGGAAAGAATTTAACCGATACAGAGAAGTACTGGCCACGAAAAATGCAAACGTCATAAAAAGAAACGTGCAACAACTCGCCATTGAAACAAAACGAATACTACAAATAAACTGCGCACTTGCGTTTAGATTGAGACGAAATCTATTGAGATCTATGGCTAGAGGCAAAGAGTTTTAATTTCTATTTAGATTGAATTTTAAGCAAGCTTAGAGCCGCAAAATGCAGAGAGACGATGATTTGACTATGCTACTACCAAATTAAAACTGGTAGAACCAAGAGCCGGTTCAATAAAGTATATTGCTTCAATGCAGAAGGAATGTGAATCCTAAACTAGACAGACACAGAGGTAAGATCTAGCAATATGGTAAACCATTTGCCACCAACTACGATTAATATTTCCTCAATATATTTTCATACCACGTGCAAAGTGCAGCAACCAGGCCAGTCAAGTCAGAACAGCAGAGAAACAATTACTGCACACCATAAAAATTGACATTTTAAGCACTGAAATAATGATATCAGCATCAATTGACTTTTAACTGACAAAATAATAAAAAACTTATAAATAAAAGTGTCATGATGTCGCCTGATATATAGACTCTACTGCGCTTTTCTTACTGATCGAGCAACAAGTAAATACGGCGCTTCAAATAGACAAAAACTAATTTTCTCTTCCACAAGTAAGAAAAACAAGCACTGTGAAGAATAATCAATATAAAACTAAACGACAAATAAGTTAATCAGACGGCATAACTTAAGTCATATTTCTTATATTTATACTTATCTCTGTCCTCTCTACAGGTATACTCTTCCAGTAAATCTCAATATTTAAGCGCACACCAGCAGATAATTCCTATAAAAGAAGCCTCTGTCCAAGTTGGCATGATTGAGTCGTTACGGATGCGCTTACTCTTTTACCAGCACAATTGTTCGACTGTACCTGTTTTAAATTCTGCAAAATGGATGTACTTTTGCCAGCAATTGCACTGACATCCAGATTACCCTGGAGTTGATTTTGAAGATTACTGTGGTCTTCAAAGCCTGAGTCGTAACTTGAACCTCCGTCAGAGATATCCATCATGCCCGGTAGTGATCGCGGACTGTTTGTGGTTGATTCACCGCCCGATGGTGGACTTGAGGACACCGCAGATGAGACACCACTTACATGATCCAGAGAATCATGCTGCTGGCTCAACAAACTAGTGTCATCACTACATTTTACCAAGGAAGATACCGCACTTGAAGAGCTTGTTGAATTTGAGCTGTTAGTAGTGTTAGTATACGGTGCCACACCAAAAGCCGACGAAGATGATGAAACTAATTGAACACTACTGAATCCACTTCCTTGGCTTAAGGCAGTCCAACCAGAAGAGTTCGCGCTAACTAAACCTCCGCGATGAACCGAACCAGAAATAGCTCCAGTGCTGCCAAACGAATGCTGATGTTGATGAGCATAATTGTGACTAGATGGATGATTATAATGACCCTGATGATGATGATGTAGATATGAATGAAAAGGGCTGCTTGAGTTATTGTAGCTAGAATAAGTGGATTGGCTGCTTCCACCGGAATAAATGTCAACCGGTGACGTGGCAGCACTGCTTCCAGTTGAAGAGGAGGCACTTGTCGAACTTGAAGCACAACGAGGCAAAAATGTGTGATGGATGGAATGACCATTCGAAGTGTGAGGCCTACCAATCAGCCGAGTTGCATTTTGGTTCGACAGTCCCATTCCAAAGCCTGATCCCAATCCTGAATGAAAAGGATGACGGTTTGCCGACCGGTTCGAGGTGCAAGTTGATGTTGCAGGCATACCCGAACCAACAGCTGCAGACGTATCAAATAATCCACCACTACTTGCCGTCAACCCGCTATTGCTACCTCCATTCGTGGTAACACCTGAAAGACAGCCACCTCCAATATTGTTACGCAGTTGAATTTCTAATTCCGACTCTTCTGTAGCCACAAATAAAAGAAAAATAGGTAATAAGAAATGTAATGTTTGAAATCAGAATTACATATTTGGAAAACATATCAAGTATTATTAGATCATATCGCTATCAAGGATTTTAAATAAAAATCCATATATATATATATATATATATATATATATATATATAACAGCCAGATCGAAACCTTGATTTGATATTTTTATCACCGCCAGTGCAACCGGTGATCGTTTAATATAAAAATGAACATTAACATGAATAACAAGCTGAAGTAAAATGTAATTCTAACAATATTAAATTCCGCACAATCATGCCAAAGTATAAAAGATTCGCAATGTCTTTGCTGTCATACACGCAACTTAATTGAGTCAATATTGGCTTAGTTAGAAGCAACGGCGAAGCATAAAGATCTCCTACATCGGTTTACTAAAGCACAGTGTAGTCAGCATTTAGGTCGAAATCAATATAAATGCTCAGCTCTAGGAAGTGAAATAGGGACTGAAAATCCGCTTAACATAATTCCCCCTTATTGCAATTATTCAAAGTCAGATAGGTTAAGAACAGGAGGCATTATTCATACGCAAGATCTCTAAGGCAACCATCGCTATCAGGGTACTATTCAGCGGAAAATCACTATTTTGTCAAGTTAGTTTGATAACTACCTGAGAAGCTCACCTATGCATCTCTTTCGCCAGGCTACCATGGCAATGCCATTCGATGAGAGATATAACAACAGACGAGCACTCGTTAATGACATCCTTTATGCAACCACGCCTTACCACATTATCACTAAAAGTGCTACCCTTTGATATGAGAAAATCTACTGAAATTAGCTACGATCCATTGGTATTTATACTCGTACTCGCAGTCATACACCTACACCTAAACCTACTACTACAACTACTACTACTGATACCACTATTATTATTATTATTACTACTACTACTACAACAACAACTACTACTACTACTACTACTCATCATGCACAGCCATAAAAAAACTAAAATTGACTAATGTTTAGCTGCCATATAACCACAAGAAGCAAGCATTGTAATTCGTATCGTTCATGGTTAAATGTGTACTGTAAAATAACACTAGATCGCCCATTCCTAGTGAGAATGGTTTGTATTCAGAATTTTCCTTCTAGATAGTATGCCAACCAAGGCTGATGAGCATTATCTGCCCAGATGCCACTGGCAAAAACTTCCTTCAACAGCCGAAACTTTCCTCGTGCGTCTGACATGCTTGATCTCATTCTGTCAAACGCATCTAACAATAAATGTTACTGCGCAGTTAGATTAAATTCGAGGCTTCACATGAAACGGGATGACGGCTGTGTTTCTCTAGACCCCGAAAGGTTCATACTAACATTATCTGGCTGACTAGCTTGTGCCCGCCAGTCTTCAGGTCGGAATTTCTACGGCTACGATCGTTCATACTAACCATAGGGAATGAGATACGATCTGATCTTAGTTGATGTTTCCAGTTGTTTTCTTTCTTGAACAAAATATTTCGGCTGCCGTTATCGGCAGCATTCTTCAGTTGGTCTATCCTCGCCAGTTTTCGAAAACTAATGAAGCAAGCGCGATATTTCCTTTGGCCATATCACTTATGCTTCAAACTGATCTTTCACTTGATAGTTACGTGTAACATATATATATATATATATATATATGTGTGTGTGTGTGTGTGTGTGTAAATCTAACTTAGTAAGATTAGAGTGCCTAAATAAGAATTTACCATTCTATGCTTTAGATTAATTGTTATACACACTCCATGTGAAATGACGTAACTGAGATTGCCCTTAAATATTAGGGGGGGGAGAACAATGAATCAGAAACACTCGTTATAGCCACATGCAATTGTGAGTGATGAAAGTAGAAATACAAATGACCAATGCATGTGTTAAATTGCAATTCCAACTACTCAGGCTGTACTCAGGATAGGCTTATTAATTTCCAAATCATTAAATAGGCGCATATCACGCATGAACATTTGTACGTGAATACATAACAAAAAAGATTCATCTAAATATAATTAATGCACATGTACGTACATATAAATGAAACTGCAGCCAATAGACATTAATTTACTCTTTGCACTAATTAGTTATTTCTAAACATTTGAAATGATGAATGATCTCAATAGTTAGGGTGAAAGACACAAAAATCCTATTCAATAAATAAAGCTTTATTAAGATATGAAATAAAATAAAATATGCTATTGTGAGTATTGTGCTGTGTATAATGGGCTGATGATGGATCCGGAAATGAGGCTCCAAAACATTGCCAGTCAACGAAGATTTTATTGTACCTCATTTCCAGTGGTAGATCAATGTGTAATTTGAAATGGGAATCGATCGATCTTTGCGAAAATGATAGAGAAAAGCATCAAACCGCGAACGCAACTCGTGTTGAGTCAGCATATGAAGTTCGCACTGAACAAACCCCCTTTAAAACCCCCTTAAAAACCCCCTTAAAAATCATTACTGCGATATTCAAAACGCAGATCAGGTAATTTCGATTAATCCGGTTTCGCAAAATCTTTTTTTATTTAAAAGTTCACAAGATGTGGTATGAACATAGGCTGGAAGAAATGCAATCTTTAAAAAAAATTGACAAGACTGGATATACTGATCATGCCTGGCAGGGAGGTACATGAGCATAGCAACAATCTCCCGTGGACATCAAAAACAATACGATCATTCTGTCATTTCCCCATAGACGTTAACTTCCATAAAGTTCACAGTAACTTCCTCTTTGGCATACACTTGGGTTAGGTAATTAGGCCATAAAGATCAATTACCTTTTCGCTAAATCCCCTATATGCTTGCATGGCCAGTATATATACCGCACTAGGAAGCAGTTTGTCACAAGAAATAACTTTTAACACAGGTCATAATATCTTTAATGTCCGGGCACGTATTTTAAATGAAGATTTTACGCAAGTATAACTAATTTAAATGGGCTGTAAAACCTAAAACAAAAATTCCCAGCTTAATCACATAAAAATATCATTGCCAACGTATCCAGGCTTATTGATAAAAATACATTCCATCCTTCATCTGCAATGCAAATAAAACGTTAGTTTCAGCAATAACAACATGAGTAATCAATTCAGTTATTAATAAGCAAAGGATGATAGTAATAAGTAAAAGACAACTAAAACGACGATCACACAAATTCATTATTCTTCTCAATGTATCACTGCAAACAAAATATAAGTCAGATGTTGTTTGTTGCGGACAAATAATATATATGCAGTTGTGCATTAGGTATTACGACCTAATAACAAATTAATTCAAGTAGGACCAAAGTCAGCATGAACAAAAAATATGATCTCTTGTAAACATGAGTTTGGTGCTTACTGGAAACTAGTCAATAGGAGCCGGTACTACGTCCTATATCTAAAGTACATTTTGTCAAGAAATGTGGAGAGAGGTGGACTGTACAATTTCCTATACGAATGTGTATGCAAGCTGTACTGGAGACAACTTCAAAGGGTACAAAAACAATGGATTTCCAGCAAGTATATATTTTAACAAAATTGAGAATTTGTTATGCCAGTCATCATGGAAATGAAGGCATTGTGGTTTGCGTGATGGATTGGGTGCTTTTATGACTCGAGCTATATTGGCTACACTAAGATCTCATACTAGGTAGGTCAGAGTAAGCATCCAAATCACTTCTTAGAAATGAGACACCTAGGGTCCATGTACAGCCCACACATATATATGTAGTTCATGAATATGCGAAAGTGAAGCATCAGTAAATTTTGCCGGTTTATTTCTGTGAAGTAGTGGTAGAATTATCTTTATCAGCTTTTGTTAAACTTTTCTTATTTTTTTATAAATCGCATTATTCTACTAATTATTTGTTTCGTTCATTTATCAATGATTAGCTTAAGAATCACACGGAGAGAAAGATTATCGTAGCGCAGAAGAAGAGCTGCATTACTCTGAAACAAATTCTCGGGAGTTCGTTCCGTGAGTACAGAAATTAGTGCTACTAATGAGAATTTCTCGATAAGGATGAAACCGACATAGTACGTAACGGTCTAATCTACCTTGTACATTTATTTCGTACACATGGATATAGATCTACGAATTCATTAATTCAATGATAATAGTTAAATTGATGATACGACAGTAATTGTAGGGGGTATATCGAAAAAATGACTGAATATTAACACACAACTTTAACTTACAAACTCATTAACAACATCACGAACAGTAATAAAACAGCATTTAAAATAAATAATTAAACGAACATTGGTTGCGCGGGTGGTGATAACAATTATTATAATGAAGGTTGCGGTCTTGATAGGTCATTCGACCATTATTATTATATGTCAGTATAAACTAAGAATTAAGTATGTAGAAAAGCGTACCCATCCAGACGGTTTCAACCTTATTGGGAACTCATCAAGTAATTGGCCAGAATTTGTTGCGGATAGCAGACGGGCTCAGGTTCGTATCCTGTCCGCGGCAAATTCTGGCCAGTACTTGATGAGTTCCCAATAAGGACGAAACCGGTCTACTGGATGAATTGCCTTTTCTACACTATACAATTCTTAGTTTATACTGACATATGTAAGTAATTAATGGGTCAGGTGTTTATATCAAGACCGCAGCCTTGATTATAATAATAGCATTTAAAATAGTTGCTTTACTACCACGTAAGTGCATATGTGACTAAACAAACTCGGAATCTTATTAAGAAATATTGTTAATGTCGATCCTTCCACGAAATATGATATTTCGAAGTTTCTTTGTCATAGAATTAAAACAAAACTGATTGGATCATATATAGATGAATTCGCATTATTTGGTCGAAGTTATTGCAAAATGTATACCAGATCAGTGACAGGTAAGTAAACTTGGATGTAGCATCCATGCAAATCAATATACCAGTACCAAAGGCACTGGATTGTTTTTGGGCGTTTTCACATTAAGCAAATCTAATTACGATTAGGCACATTATACAAATGAAAGTACTTTTCTAAAAATATAAATTGGTTCAGTAGCTATTTTCCTTGACACACTTTCTTTATTTATCATCCTCAAAAAAGCGCATCCCGTTAGTAACAAAATCTGCATAATGGTATTTAATATATTATAAATACGATACTCGGCTGCTGTCGCCGACATTCTCCTGATATATCTTTGCTTTGAGTGTTGCGCTGCTACTAGAATAATTTGCTTGTATTTGCATAAGCCCAAAATAGAGATATAGCGTGTTATCCGCCTCAAGGATTGCCCCGTGAACAAAGCAAGCGCGTCCCAAACAGACAGATAAACTGGTCCTATTCTCCTTATTTGATTTTGGGACACATCAAGTTTTTATTATGCCAAAATCTGTCCATTTTTCTGTCGCCAATTTGCAAAAACTTAGAGAAAAGTGATCAAATGAACAATCGAAGTCAAAGTACAAGGCATCGGAGCATCAGTTTTTCAGTTTTAATTTCTGATTTTCAGTTTGAAGGCCACTAGCCAAAAATATATCGATTGACCCTAAATATAATCGAGCCTGCTTCGCTCGCAACCGAACATTCCATTAGACCAGATAATGTAATCAGACTGGCATTTGGGATGTTAAGCCAATTCAATGATAAAAAACGACTCCCTCTAGAAACCAAATTCAAAATTTTATCGATTTGAAAAGATATACATTAACCCAAAGTATGTATTAGGTGTTGCGAACCTAGTAACAAATTATTTCAGTTGTGACCAGAAGGCTAAACCAAAGACAGCATGAACGGAAAGTGTAATCTCATGCACTTTCGTTTCGTGCTTACTGGCGACTCATCAGTAGGAGCCGGTATTACGCCCTTTAACAACTATATATTTTGGCCAAGAATGTGGGATAATAGGACGGTACAATCTCCTAGACGAATGTGTAAACCTGCTACAGTGGAGCTAACATCGTATAGTCTACGAAAATGCGAAACTATATAATATATATACCGCGTCTGTAAAGGATACTAACACTATGGCTATTGTGTTAGTAGCCCATTCCAACATTATTGTACCGAAAAGGTACATGGTACTAACACTATGGTTTCCGAGTCGGAACATGGTACCAATATGATGGATATCAATTTATGCTATATTTCACCGAAATTGAGAATTACAACAATTTCTGAACACCTGTTACTTCAGTAAATCCATACACCTTGGCCTTGATTGATATCAGTTATCGCGATAAGCAAACAAATTACAACTGAACTAATTTGTTACTAGGTTCAAAACACCTAATAAATACTAGAAAAAAATTAGTTCAGTTGTGACCAGAAGAATAAACCAAAAACAGCATGAACGGAAAGTGTAATATCATGCACATTCGTTTCGTGCTTACTGGAGACTCATCAGTAGGAGCCATTCATGCTGTCTTTGGTTTATCCTTCTGGTCAAAACTGAACTAATTTGTTACTAGGTTCGCAACACCTAACACATACTTGCATATATATTAGGTCTCCACAACAAACAGTATTTAACTGTTATTAACCCAAAGTGTCTAGAGTTAACATCAACAATGATGCAAGTCCGGAGTAACCGATAATTCATGCGGCTTCTATTAAGGAATATACATAATAAGTGAAGTAAAATGACGGGGTTTTTCAAGCTAGAACATTTTGTGATAAAAGTCTTGAGAAGAGGCCATCAAATTAGTGTCAATCACAATATTAGTAGAATTTAAATCTCAGCGGGAAAAGGTGTGCATAGAGAATGAATACAGTTCTTCAGAAATAAAGTAATAAAATATTCACCTTAGTAAATTAGTGACAAAAATAGTTATTCACGTTACTTTATGCTAAAAAATTATCTCAACATCAAATTTAACAATGGCCAGACGATACGCAGGGTAAATGCGCTGCACCTGCGCAGAAATGAACAGAAATAACATTACAGATCAGTGCAAAAACCCCTTAGTATTATATATATATATATATATATATATGTGTGTGTGTGTGTGTTTTCGTTCACTGTGACAGTGTCTCCGTTATTCAATGAGATTAAACGGTCACATAATTAGTCTACATTTCAACAAACAAGCAGAAAATAATAAATTATATTACAGAATTCTCTAGTGATGTCAGTTAGTTTAGATTACTTATTCAATTACACACTTTACATATCACACACACACACACACACACACATATATATATATATATATATATATATATATATATATATATATGGCGTGATTGTAAATAAAAAACAAACAAATGAAAGTATATAATTTCTCTAAAAAGGAAGCAGAATGAGAGCAGTGAAATAAAATGACAGATGAGGGAACTGATCAGACAAGGTTATGACAAACGAGATACTCGTATAGATCCAGTAGCTCTATCAGATATTAAGCAAACCAACAATGAAATAACAGACACTAAAAAAGAAAAATGAAATTTCTTCCAGTTAAAACTCCAGACATTCACATCGACACCACATACATACACACACACATATATATATATATATATATATATATATATATACTTACAGGTAATCAATTTCAATGCATTTGTAATTTCAACTGAGAAATAAATCAGGTACTCTTTCATATTTGATTTTGTTCTTAATTAAAATAACACATATTTTGTTATGTTTTATTACTGTTTGGTAGACTTGGTTTTCAGTTGAGCACCTGATGTCGTTGTTTCGAAAAACTTAATGCAGTATCCAGTTCTATGTTTACGACGTATTTTCCTTAATATTTTCGATATTCTTAACACTGTTGATCTTTAGAATTTTAATATTTGGAAGCACGAAATGTTTACTTGATAGAATACTTCGTATTAATAGAAGTTAAAGTTTAACTCTGAATATCAGATCGACATAATCGAGTAGCCTAGGGATCTACAGTATCAAGTAGGCAGCAAATATCGAGAGGAAAATCTTTAAAATTATTCTAGCCATACACAGCAAGTCAACAAACGATGATAATAATTCGCATACATGTAGATATATGTTGACAGTATAAAAAAAATTATTGCATGCTAGAGCAAGTGAAATCCATCAAGTATTCCGGGTTCGTCCTTATGCGTCACTCATCAGGTACTTGCCAGAATTGCTGCGAAAATAACTTTACTTACTTTACTTTACTGCGGCTGACTCCTTTTGGAGGATAAGCCGGCTCCATTGAATTGTGACATTTCATGGAGTTTCTTGGGAATTTGGTACAAGTGGTGTCCCCTCACCACTCGGTGCGAAAATAACGCGAACAGAGGAATATATGCTTCGGATTTCTACAACGCACCCACAGCACCACCGAATCCGCGCACTACATGCATTTGTCAGTCATAAACCTAGCTATGATATTGTTCAGTCTATCTCTCAGGTGGAGCCTATTTGGCACCGGTTTCGTCCTAAAGTATTATCAGACCGTCAGCATGCTAATTGTGAAAGAGTTCCCAAATTATTTCTGTGGTAGGATTATATTACATTTATTTCGTCAATATAAACTAAATACTACATACGGCAGCAAATCAAATTTACCAAGTAGAACAGATCCATTCTAACTGGGCATCCATCTAGTATCATCTGTGCTGGTTTGATTATGTTTTTGTTATGCCTTCAATTTTGTTGCACAGCCGAGCATTATTCTTTCAGTATAGAGGTTCAGTTGGCCTCACTCTGCGTTACCTAGATAAGAGTCTTCATCGTAATTAGATCCCCATCTTTATATATAACTTTCAATGAAAATTTTTGGCGTGTAGTAAGTTATAATTGATGGCGTTACTTTAGATATATAAATTATAAATATTTATTGGATTTTAAAACAAATTGTCCAATCGTTATGTGGCAGTAAGACATCCGTTATTAAAGTCTGTTGTATGCTGCCGGTGATGATTGTGATGATGTATTGGCCGAATTGCTACAACCATGGCTCGACACGGGGCACAATTGCTTCGAAGTCTTGCAACACTGCCAGAGTGCCAACCACGGTCGCGGAAAGTAATTGATAGTTCCGAAATGCATTGGTGCAATGCATTTACTAGCTTGTGCAACGTTTGTTTTATGTTCTTGATTTCTTGCAAACACTTTCTTTAATAAATGGTATTTATGTGATATGATGAGTATGGGTTGAAGAAGCCAGATAAAACACTACAAAAACAGTCCAATGAATAGAGGAACTGTGAACCATCCTGTGTGAATTAATACTTGTTATTCTTTTCATTAAATCATATAGGAAGATCTACCTACATGCAGGTAAAAGGGCATATATATACTGACATGGATAGATTTAGTTTACAATCGGCACAAGACGTAACAATGAATTGACTATAAAAAAGGTATATATAAACGAAATGAAATTAAATCATAGGTTAAAAATAATTAAATATGCAAAAATCTTCATTAACAAGATAACTTAATATGATTTCTAAAAGTTCACCATTAGTTAACTTAATATGTGGACCACTAAAACTTGATAGTAATTCACGTAATCATATCCCGATTATTTGGAAATTGCATTGAAATTATGGTATTGAAAGTAGAACATTAAAGATTCATACAATTGTAAATCTAACTAAATCTTATGCCCGTTTAATATCAACTCGAATCCCAAAATTCTACGTTATGTACCAAATTGAAAACCTTTGATTACTATGATTTACCAATGCCTTTCGCCTATCCCGTTTTACCAGAAAGACAAAATTAAAGGTATAAATGATCAAATAAGAAATAAATAGTAAGCTCTTCTTATAAAAAATAAAAATGTACATATTTGTAAACGCCACAAGGCGAGTAATCTAGTTTTTTGGATAATCGTTTAGTAATAAAATTGTAGTACCCGGAAATTGTGGGTACGTATGCATATTTTATTTATCTACGTGCACATTTTGACTCCTTGCGATAATATCCGACCGAAAAAATAATTAATATAAGAAATTTCATTCGGGGAGCTTTAGCGAGCTTCTTATTAAATCACTCTTAATGGCGACGTTCTGTTGAGTTTTCAACTATTAAACGCTGATACACATTTACTCTAAACACACACATAAATACACACACACACACACATATATATATATATATATAATTTATTTTTATTTTAATAACATTCATCGGTAACCATAGAAATGATCGGAGTTGTAGAGATTTCTGACTTGGCGACAGAATTTCCTTAGCTCGTCGTATCAGCTAAAGTATTATAAACATTGCTGGTGCTATCGGGCAGTTTTCAACTTGCATGCGAAGCCTCATTTTTTTATTAAACAGTAAACAGTGAGTTTTAAAGGCGAAATGTCTAAACGAGAACAAGTATGATAGACCCCTGGAGCATGATTCGGTTACTGAAGTAAACTTCTTTTACTGCTGCCCTAGTACTAGATGCTCCGCGCAGATAATGTGTAGATAATCTATCACCATTATAGTTCACTTATATCCTCACGTAATGGATGCAGCAGTAGGGTTAATTTATGATGATAATTTTATTATATATACGTATAATATGGTGAGAATAATAATGGCATCATTGTAAATGAGAGAATCTATTCAGGATAGACAATGCTTTCGTAAACAGGGATGAATCACTAGTGAAACACTATGCAAGACTTCAATGAGTTTACTCATTCAACAACGTGATGTAAGGCGGTTTGCACCTAAAAAATCTAATTTCCATATTGGTTTATCAGATACCGTTGTTTATGAACTCAAATGTAATGCTAGTTTAAATAGTGAAAATGTCAAATCATTAATTTAAAAGAGAAAAATTATTCCCGATAAGAAAAACTAGGCTTCTTAATTGACTGATATTCATTTTCAATTCCTTTGTTAACGAATTCAGACAATTTACGATGTCTTTCAATCAAAAAAGTAAGCTGCGTGAAAATTAAAATTCATATGTCAACTAGATGTGGATAAACAAAACCATTGTATTTTCAAAAAAAATTAGCTAATTTAAACTGGAGAAGGTATCTAGCGTAGTCGAATCCTAAATGACGAGAATTATCAGAGGCAGTTTCCCAGTGTAATCTTTGTTATAAAAAATTTTGCCAACGGAACTTGCTATAAAAATAATTGGAAAGAGATTAAATCACAAAGCCAGGCGCAGAGGATTTGTAGCTGAAATGCCTAACATGAACTAATTTACCCATGAAGTCAATGTATATTATCTAATAAAAGATATTTTTGTGTGCATACTGCTACGCCTCATTCAGGCCTTATCCTATCACCAAGCAGTGTGTAAGCGTAAAACCACAATAAGTTAAAAGTGTGTGCGATAATACAAACCTAAATTTGCAAGCAAGAGTTTTAATGTTTTATGTCAGAAAATAATTTTTAGTTGTTCATAGGACGCATACGTATTCAAATATTAGTTATAAGCGTCAATCTATCAACCAAATAATATTTTTTGCTCCTATTTGTGAACCAAAGTAAACAGGATCATCATTGCTTAGTGGACAAACCGTACAAAATAGTCACATATATGACTTTCCTTCATCCTCGTCAGTTTGTTATCGAACACTGATGATCATCATGGAATGTCGATACTCGTTGGTATCTATCATGTTTTGCGATTAGTAATATACACCATTATCAACATCACCATCATCATTAACTTCATCATCAATATACACAGCCATACAAAAGCCAAGTGGCTAATGTTTCACTTCCATATAACCATATGAAGCGAGAAAAATATAAATAACGACAAAAATAACAATTTAGACAAATATTATAAGTGAGACTTACACGAGAGAAAGAGCATCTATTTACTATGATTATATTTATCAAGGCAACTCACAGAAGTGAGTACCTCTACACAACACCATTCTGGTGAAGTCAGCATTAGAGCAAGTCAACATCAACATTATCATGTAATATAGAAAGGGATTGGTTTTATCTCAAGTTCATAGAAGTTATTTAAAGAAGTTTTATCCGCAACCATACAATCAATGCATGCTTATTCCAAACAGCATCAGCTGTAATAATGTACCGCTTAAACATGGGCATGTACCATTCTGATGAAAATGCCAGAACAATTTCTCCTCCATTAGAGCCCCAAATTTTGATGTTTTATTCTGATCTACGTTGTCAAGGAGTTAATCGGTTTCAAACAGACAATGCAATGCGCCTGATACATTGGATAACTTGTTTCAACCAACCCTGTATTCCTACTAAAAAGGAAACGTATAATTAACGTCAATCACGAACCATTGATTGCGAGGGTGTTCTTTAAGTAGTGTGAAATTGCGATGAACATCAATTCTATTTTATTTTAGTAGAAGTACAGCATAGTTAAGTTAGCTTCAATCGCGTGTACCTACGCGTTTCTATATTTTATAATCAATAGAGCACCACTACAAACTGACCATCGAGCATAAAATACAACACATAACATATAAAAATCAAGATATGCAGATGTATTCTCCAATTGTAGTTTTGAGTAACATTTACACTTAAACGAATGGAAATAAAAGGCCTGAGATTCTCATTTAGCTAGTTAAATTTGTCATTTCAGCACTCAGAACTTGATGCATCACTAGTAGCGATGATTTCGACAAACACCTTTAGCCCAACCTAGATAACTAGGAAAGCAAGGCACAATATGAGGATATAGACGTTATTTTTATGGACTATCAGTCGCAAGCACTATCAATATTAAACACTAGTAAGTAAACGTCAACTGAATTTTGAACACATATTATTAATAAAAGAGCTGGTAATACCACCCGCTTATTACCGTAATAATTCCCCTCTACCTAGCGTACACAGGACTCGGTTTCGCACTTGCCGATCGGCAAATAAGTAGGTAGGTAGTAAGTGTGTAGGCAACTTGATAAGGAATAAAGTAAGTATTTAGACTTATTTATATGCCTGGTTGCATGCATTAATGCATTCATATATGGAAAATTAAATGTAAGTATATATGTATCTCTTTAGTCAAGCAAAGATTCAAGGTAACTTTGCTGAATAGCAAGATGGGGGCTGCCGGCGTCCGGCTGGCTGTACATATTGAAAGGATAGTAAGAAGTGCTAAGAAAAGATGGGCACTAATAAACAGAAATATCATATCGAACGATATAAAATTACAAATGTATAAAATTTGGATAAGACCGATACTAGAATATGCTGCCGCTACTTGGAATCCATTAAAAAAGGATTATCAAACAAGCTAGAAGCTGTACAAATAAAAGTTATGAAACATATTAGCCCTGTCTCCTGCACTGGATATGCCAGTAGATTACAGTTTGTATCACCGCAAACTTTATGGTTTCGGAGGATGTGCTATTGCATATGTTTTCTATTTGAAGCAGTGGACTGGTGCCTATATGAATCCAATAGGAAAGATTCATGAAATTGAAACTAGATCTGGACATTTAACGATCTCTCCTCTTTTGATAAGAAATGTTGCGGGGAAGTTATTCTTTTTCGAAAATTTACAAAATTTACAATGATTTGCCAAAGAAGCTTAGAGAAACGCCTCCATCTAAGATTTCTTTTAAATTTTTATTTACTGAACTAGTAAAAAATCTACAATTCTGCTCTTTTTAATTTTGATTATGATAATACATTTTCATGGTTGAATAAAAGACAAGGATAATTGTGATCAGCTACATAAATTCTTGAGATTTTTATTTCCACATTCTGTATTATTAAATTGAAATGTTATGCAGTATATCATCATGTTAGCCAACACTACATATAATAATTTGCTAGTTATGGTTCTCATTTTTGCATAATATAACACTGGAATTACACCTTGATTTTTCCTATTATCAGGTCTGTGAATTTTAATGATGAATATAAAACTATTTATATGACCAATTATTGTATAAATGCGATCAATTAAAAGGACCATTTTTTCATAATAATTTCATCATAATAATTGTATCAAATTGATATGACGTATTCAGTGAAAGAGAGTTTTCTGATGGTGATATATCGTATAACATAACTAGTGTGATTAACTTATCTATATGAGACTAATTGCACATATTTATGTGATATATCTTTTTTGTATTGTACATTTTCCAATATTATTATCTATTTGATGGAACATGTGTGGGTTGAATAGAAATAAAGATATTCTATTTTATTCTATATTCCTCAAACCTACAACGAGCAATTATCATTCAGCGATTGGTTTCAAATGGGTATAGACGATCTGCGGCAATATTTGTTATAAATACCTAAATTATTAGACACTGTTTATTTTGGGAGAACTAATATATACGCAATTGTGCATTAGGTATTTTGCGCCTACTAATAAAATTAGTTCAAATATGACCAGAAGTATAAATCAAAAGCATAATGAAAAGTATAATTTAATGTGCAAATTTTTTTCTTACTTACTGACGACTCATCAGTAAGAGGCCGTATTGTCCCACATTCATAACCAAAATATATAATGAGTATAGGACGAAATACTGGCTCGTACTGATAAGTCACCAGTAAGCAAGAAACTAATTTCGACATATGACTTTACTTTCCGTTGATGCTATCTTTGGTTTATCCTCTGGTCATATTTAAATTAATTTGTTACAAATTTCGCAAAACCTAATACGTAATTACCTAAATTATTACATTGCATAGCAAATCAACCATAAAGGCTGAAGAATAAATAATTTTGAATGTTGGGAGAAACCATATACGAAAATCGCTAGCATAGCCTCAAGTGTTACAGGTTTAGATGCAAACAGAAATTATCACAAAATCCATTAACATATTGGTCTAAGCAATATACTACAAATTATGCTATCAATGGCAAAGAAACATGTTCCATTTATTGAAATCACATTTTCGGGTTTGAAATGAAGAATATTAACCATGTTAAATGACTGCTACTCGAGCTGACGCCTCGTACTGTGATCTCAATCGATACCAGTTACAATTATGTAAAGATGATACTTATTTAAATTAAAAATACAACAACTGTTAATACTTAGTGGTGGATAGCTAACATATATTAACTTAAGTAATACTGTGCTACGTACCTACTATTCCATATAAGATTTGCGGGAACACCATGTGTATACCAACGTATGCATCCCTTTCGTACTTACTAGCACTTACTAGTAAAGGTCGGCCTTGAATCTCTAACCTTATTTGAGTTTGATAAAGCATGAGAACTACGTGGAACCCGGTTATTACACCACATATTGAACAAAACATTCTCTAAGTTAATCCCATAAGAAGACCGTCTATTATATTCAATATGCGTTGATAACTACGATACTCTGTATAGCCTGAAAATGGCGCATGCTGTTGGCTCACGTTTATAATTAGGCGGCAATTTTTGCTTACGCATAGCTTACATAAAATTACGTTGGGTAATTTAAGACCAGAAAGATATGCGAAGTCAGCATAAACAAATGGTGTAATCTCATGTACGAAATGCATATAGACTATTACTAAATGACGAGAGAAAAAATTTTCCAAAAAAAATACAATTAATGCATTTAAAAAAATGGTTCTCCATAACTTATCGTATATATATATATATATATATATATATATATATATATATATATATATATATATATATTTTCTGCTTGTGTGTGCATGCATAGTTGTTTCACGTAGTTCGATTATAAAACAATCAATAAAGTAAAATTCAATGCATGATAGGATTAATAATTCGATCGATTAAGATTTTCATTCATATATTTTAAGCAACTATAAATAGTAAATAAAAATAAGCAAAAATTTATTTGTATCTATTTGAAAGTTTCTACAAACAAAAGTATGTAAAATTGAATAAAATTCTGCGAAGACCAGTTAAACAACGAAGGTGAATGAATGTAACACGACACGCTGATGCTTGCAAATAACAGAATTTCAAAGCCATCACCTATGTCTATGTTTAAATGCATAAGCACAGAAATTCGAACTCGCACACTAACTGGTAAATGGCAAAAATAGACGGCTTAGAGAAAAGGGTCAGATAGCATCAAGACAACCACCACAGCTAACAATACTAATCTTCTTTAACTGCTAACCTAGGAAACTAAGCCAGTACGACATAGTAACAAGACAATAGATATCACATCTAATCAATTTAAATACCGAAAAATGAACTCAATAATATTTCTATACAACAAAGTACAGTAATAAGAAAATGACATTTAGTTATTAATATTATTATTAATAATAAAAATATTAATAATTTACCATAATTTCAATTAACATTGTAATGATTTACTAGAGCAAAAAATGACTGAGCCAAAGAAATAAGTTTCATAATTTTCGCTTAAAAGAAAACATATAGTGAGTAAAGGGCAGAGTACCAGCCACTATTGATGAGAAGCCAATAAGTACCAAACGCATGTGTACCTTTGATTTTATCTTTCTTGCATGTTTGAATTTGATTTATCCTATTTTAACTAAATTGTTACTAGGTGCGTAACACCTAATGCACAATTAAAAATAAGGATAACTACAAAATTGATGAGAAAAACTTGTCGAACTGAAATGTGGGCCAAACATTTTAAGTAACGACGAGATTGTGCGAACAAAGGTGTTAGGTAGTTTGATAATTTAGTGTATACACATGCTATTGTCGGCAATTAGATGCAGTGTCAGCGAAATAGCATTCTCACGTGAGTTAGTCGATGCGATGGAAAATTGAAGGACTTCCATGATTGTATTCGGTTTACCAGATTGTTAGCTTTAAATCAGCTTCATATACAAGGCGCTTCTCGAAAGCAAATGATATTCTCTTCCGAGGCACGCACACACACAGACAACTCCATTACTTCCATAGTTACTAAATAAAGTCTACAATGTCAAACACAACTGAAGCATCTTGGAGAGACCACATGTATAAGTGGTTCATCTCAAATAGAGAACAGTGCAAACGCAATAAAGTATGCACATATGAATAAATAAAAGGCACAAATCCACAAACAAAGACGCTTAAGTAACGTGTTAACCACCCGAACAAATACACTGTGGTAGATTTTATTGAAAAGCTTTTGCTTTGTCGACTAATTCTTACGATGATGATGATGATGATGATACTGAATATAATAATAATAAAGATGATGATAATAGCGCTGATAGTGCTAAGATAAGGACAATGGCAGGAATGATTATGATTGGAGTTGAATAAACAGTACCAGTATGGATACTATGATACATGTATTCAAAACGATGATCCATTAAAAGTCTAAGGATCCCATTGAACCACATTTTTATATATTAACTCTGCTCTTTCCACACCAGTCTTCCCCTCCAATGAACAATACTCTAATAAAATAATTTCACATAAAAGGTCATCAACCCACTTAAAAGTCTATTCTGGGTTTTTATAGTGAAAAATTGGAACTATAGATTTAACCAGTTACCTATTCAAAAGTGATATAATCATTCTCATTAAAACGGCACAACCAGTATTATATAACTGGTCCCATTGCAATTTTTAAATATAGGCAATGTATACACGAAAATTCACTGGGGAATGCTAAGAAAGCCACAAGTAACTCCATCATTTTAGAACAGGAACAGAGATCTCGCCTTAGATATTCTTGGCTTCATTTGAAGTCAAATCTCCGTACAAGCGGGGAGCCCAGCTTTATTCAGCCATATGCGTCTAAGCTTTACTGTAAATCTACATTCAATTATCTCAAAGCAAATTTTATGCATTTTTTGTCGGTTCGCGGACCGAATGCTGCTGAATGCATACAACAATTGGGCAAATCTATCTGTGGAAAAAGCACACTGTCAATTAAACTTTTAATAACTTTTAAATGACGCGGAACAAAAGCAAATACGGCGGTTAAATTATGTGATTGGTACCCAAGGTTTATATAAAATAGGATATATAAGTTAATACGTATAAATAAGACGAACAATGTGAGGCAAGTGATATTTGTGCTGATAAGTAGCTGTTTGTCACGAAGGCTTAACAGTTCAAATTTATATCTGACACTAATGGGAATGATAATTACTGTAGAGTACATCCTAAATTGAATTAAAATTCAAAGTAAATATAACGCTCAGATAAATAAAGACTGACCGACTGACCGACTGACCGATTAGGTTACCTAATCAGGTAAATGACTGACAGCTTAACTGAAAGTGTTTGAAGATCAGTCAAATGTTCACTGTACTGACCGACAACTAGTTAGAAAATCATGTCTCGCTAGCACGAGAACACTACAGAGACACAGCAACTACACACGTATGTCCAAAGGAACCAAGTTAATTCAAAGTTAATACTGATGAAAAATCAAATTACTCATTAAAAGCATATACGCACGTATGCAAAATTTCAATGAGAAGTGCAGTAAATTATATTTTTTACCAAACCCACCTAACAACTTATCTTGCTAACAACTTATCTACCTAAATACCATCTTACCGACCTAAAAGACTGGCATTCACTCTTACTGATAGTAAGTAGATAATTTATCAAGAAATGGTAATATAGATATTAGAATACTGAAAATTAAAATACAATTACATTACTCTACATTTCCAAATACGCTTGCACATACATATAGATGTGAGAAGCGAGTAAAATATTCGATCGTTTTATCACTGAAACCGAGTCTATATCCGCGATGTGTGCATTCGCGAATGCGCGCGTCTGAGTCAGAAAATAAAGTTTGTGTACATTAACCAAATTCTACAAGAAAAGCTAGTGAAATACTTCACTTTTACACTGAATGTAATCATAATAATCATTATCACCCCAAACAGAAATGCAGCGGCATATAGCAAATTATTCTTTAAATCAGGTTTGAGAGCATGAAGTAAACACCAATCCCATTGTATTTAACTGTATCATAAATACAGATAACAAATATAAAACCTGTCAAATCTTTAGCCTGGAGACGCAGAAAGGAAGTCAATTACGGATGATCTAGTAGAAGTATTTTTTATTTAGAATGTGCAAATATGGTATCGAAAGATTGAACGAAAACTGTTGGTGTATTCAAGCTAACCTAAGCGGAATCACAGTTGTTGAATAACAAAAAGATCTCGTTTGCATAGTCAAGATTGACTAAACTACCACTCGAGATAATTTCAACGACTGCATCCTGAACCTATGGAAGAGTATAGTTCATAATGAAAACTATTACAAGATATTTTAAATGTAGAAAGTGAGCATCTTTGACTGACACCAATTCTGATAACGTTGTAGGATAATGCATTGTTAACCCAAACACAACCAGAAGTGTTTTTATAGCTACTACGTATAATATTGATGTTTATAGCGTGTACCACTATTAGACAAAATATCGAACATAAAATTACGATCCAATGAGTCAAAGCCAACACCGAAATCTATATTGACGACTTCTGTGGGTCGGTGATACCCATGGCCCCGTTCAGGTAATTGCCTTAAGGTAACAATATCTACAAAATTTCGTCCTGAGCAAAAACCGGCTTTTTATTCTTGAACGTGCTGTTTACCTAAAGCGCTGACACGGTATAAGGTAAGCGAAGCAAATAACCCAGGTACGACTGGAGTCAAGTATGTATAAAAATCGTCAGCACACGCATTACGAATGATTTTTACTAGAGTAATGATGGCAAACTCGATTCAGGCACCCGATACATTCTTAATCCAAATAGTATTAAAAAGATGTCAACGCTTCACAAATTATACCACCAACATCCTTAAACAAGGTCGGAAGCAGATTATCCGGGCCTACAGATTTACGATATTTAAGAGGTAAGTTTTAATTCCGTTTTTCTCACAACGATAGTTGTTCGAAATTAGCGTTTCACATTGGTAATACGATCATGTTATCGGAGATTGCGAAGGATAAAGGTGTCACAGAATATTAATCATTGAAATGTCCTATCCACCTATTACGACCATATATAACCAATTATTAGAATATTGCTACGATCATTTATCGTTTGCCTAACTTCGATATTTGACAATACGACAATGGGCTCAATAATTTGTACATCAACCAAATTCGAAAATTTCATAAGATGAAAGTGAATAAAAATAGACAGAATTGGCACTGAAGATATCTGCAGTAGCTTAATTTTTTTCCACTTGGTTTGACTCAGCAGATAATGTTATCATTTTTATATTGCGCATCGGCCGATGTAGTATAGGTTCAAAATTTTCTTATTATGCGTGGTTTAATTTTGGATTTAAAGAAAAATTAGGCCGCCCATTCCTAGTAGGAATGGTTTGTGCTAGGTTTTCCTTCTACTAGAATGTCTGTCAACCAAAACTTATGAGAAATCTCCCCGGGCGCCATGTTCATGGGGCCTAGTTTAGAGTTTCTCTACTAGCTTTTCAGACCAAGTGACTAATTATACGGGGGTCTAAAATACCTCCGGCTATCGGAGTGTATACCACAATTTTATTCGTCATTGTTTATCATATGGATTTAATCCCGAATATGTAAAATCTGGTTTACTGTTGTCTGATGCGGATGCTTACAGAGATATTTAAAATTTACCTAATTCATAATAAGAATGAACCTCAAGGCAAACCACGATAGATAAAATGTATCAAAATAATGCAAAACGACTTAACATTGGACACTGGAAAATAGCCCTAGGCAGTCATACCAGCATAGTGGTCTTGATTTTTTCCGTTACTGAAAAGCTAAAATTATGTCGATCTTGAAACTTTCTCCGATTCTGTCAACTGATATCAACAGTCGATGTAATTATGCTAATCATGCATACTAGTCAAATGGTATCGGAAGAACAATTCAGGTCATATCAAAGAGAAGACAACCAAATATTCTCACGTGCTTGTACTGGCACTAAAAGTTAGTTAATGCAATAATTTATTATAGATGATTTTATAATCCGTCCAACATCGTTTTGAGAATGTGCAACAAATATTCCATAAAATTTCATCCATAACCTTACCCACAAATGGTATGACTTAGTAATCTACAATAATTTACCAATTACGTTATCGTTTAGTTCACGTTGTCAAGAAGCGTATTAGCATTATTTAAAGAATAACCGTATTATTTTATGCGACAAACATGCTATTAGCGTCTGCTTACCTGTTAGGATTCGCCTTTAATTAATTAAACAAATAGCGCTATTGAGGTTATTAATCTATTAAATTTTTCTTTAACTAATTTCAATATATATATATATCGAAATTATGAGAACATTACATCATAAAGTAGTTTTCTTTATCAAATTTAATAGCATAATATAGTTTCACACATGGACTTGGATTGTTACATTCTGTAGTATGATCAGCTTTCTCATTTGGAAATTGAAGAAATACAGATTTTAACAGTATTCGGATTTTGTTGTAACTGCAATGCTATATCTAAGTGAAGCTCGAGTGCCGAAATTCCGCATTAAAACACTTAAGCTGTTCAAATAATGACGAAACAAAACTTGCATTAATGAGTTGTCTTAATTACAATCTCATAGGAGATTGTACCGTCCTATTATCCCACATTCTTGACCAAAATATATAGTGGTTAAAGGGCGTAATACCGGCTCCTACTGATGAGTCGCCAGTAAGCACGAAACGAATGTGCATGAGATTATACTTTTCGATCATGCTGCCTTTGGTTTATCCTTCTGGTCACAACTGAACTAATTTGTTACTAGTTTCGCAACACATAATACATACTTGCATATATATTAAATCTCCGCAACAAACAGTATTTAACCTATGACACACGCTTTATGATATAGTATTCTTTACAGACAGATTTGAATATTCAAAAATATACAGAATATAGAGTTGTTTAAATAAAATCCGCATCTTATTTACGATAATCTATCGAAAAATCACTCATTCAACAGTGTGCATTAGATAGCGTGTGCGTACTAGTAAGTTTGTTCAAAAAGGTCCAGAAAGACATGTCAAAGTCAGCATAAACAAAAAGTACACATTCAGTTAGTTCTTACTAGTGACGCACGAGTGGGAACGGCCCAACGCCCGAAACCGATTATATATTTATTCAGGAAATGTGAGAAAGGTGGATGGTGCAATCTCTTATACGTACTTGTTTGAAAGTAGCAGTAAATTCAACTTCATTTAACATCTTTAGTAATTCGACTTCATAGTGAACTAGCAATACATAGGACACACAACACGATTCCGGAAATATGCACATTTGGAGCAAAATTAAGAACTCGTCTGAACACCTGCTACTCCAACAAACCGTTATACTCTGGTTTCGATCAACATCAACAGAACATATTCGTGGTAATTATGACATCACAGAATGAAATATATAATACGCATATATTTTTATCTGCACACAATTGATAGATATGCAAGTATGTATTACGTATTACGTAGATAGTAAGAAGTTTACTGACATAAGATCTAAAGTATATATCGGTTCAAAAACTCTCCGTTGAGGATAATTAAGAAAGTACCACTCGCGCAATACTTTCATAATACTTTATGGTTAGACTGCTATTTATATAAATAAAAATAGACCAGTTACAAGTCGAGCATTTGCTTTATAACTGTTTCATTTGTGTGTTTATTTTTTGCCATTGCAATGTATAAGTTGCGGACTATGGTAAATGAAAATTATTCCACGTATGTAGAAACCAGATTTAACAGATGGAACTCAATTTATAATTTCTTGGATAGAAAAATTCAATCAATTTCAATATGTGGACGTTCAGAAACAAATGCTCCCAACAATGGTCGGGGACATATCAACTGGCAGCCCATTGATTCAACAAATAGGACAAAAGTAAAAGCTCCCTAAATTTCAACAGAGAAAATGCAATAATAGGTTCCGAATTTGACGGTCTATGTTAATTACGAAATTACTAATACGTGATGAAGAAACAAATCGAGTAGATTCTATGTTGCCACATTGCTTGAAGGAATGATTGCAAATTATTTATTTTCATACCAAAAAATAACAAACAAAACCGTAAGCTGGAAACAAATCAGAATCTATCCCATATATTACTGCACTCAATTAGACGCAATAGCGACGGTAACATGAACTTTACCAGAACTATACTGTTAATTTAATACCAAGTGTTAAATGGATGATGGCAGAACGAGATCAAGCGTGCCCGGATCAGAGGGCAATTTTCGGCAACTGAAGGACATTTTAACAAATAACAGATACCTTGATCATGTAATGCACTGCGTACAAATTATTCATTCCATTAAGAATTGACCTCATGAAACCGTTAAACATACAACAAACAAAAATTGCATAATGGCTCGACATAAGCAGTGGAGACAAGAGCACCTTATCGGTTAAGCCTTACTAAGCGTGTGAGCAACTGTAGAATGAAGTATGAAAGAGGGACCTCAAAATCGGAAGCTTTTGATGCGATATTTGATTATAACCAATATCATTTAGACCGAAAATCAGAGCAAATAATGATCTAACATCTAATCAGACGTCTATTAGTGCGTTGGTGCATTTCGTTGTTCCAACGAGAGAAATCGCAAAAAGCCTTTCCCATATGAACGAGCTTCAGTGACGGGTAAGAAGAGAAGGAAAAGCTAAAAGTGCTGGAGACATTCAGTAGTCTCAGAATGTTATAGTATAGCCGATTTACAATTGAAGACGATGAAGGGAGTTTAGAAAAGAGAAAAATACAGGTCATAAACAATATGACATAAGACAAGACACGTGAGAACATGTCACCAAATGGTGACAGATAGTCATAAATTTTATAGAGAATTTGACCGCTGAAGATAAAATTCTTGTTTATGTAAAAATTAGGATCTCTAAGATTAAGAAAACCCAATACGTGTTGCAGGGGAGTAAGTAACAAAAAAATGAACAAAATAGATGAAAAAGTAATGAATGCACGGAATAGGATGCAAAGTGATGCCTTTTTTCACTAAGAGTGAGAAAGAATCTATTCATGTTGAAATTACATTGCCTGCCTATTAGAGTTTCCTAAGTAACGCGCAAACATTAAATGAGCGAAGAATATTCTGCTCAAACAGCCATCACACATATTAAGTTTACAACCGAAATATAACATTTGCTAAGAATTAACATGTGCAATCTAGACTTTTAATGCCAGATCGAAAAACCATTCTCGAAAATTTCCAATTGGCTAGAGTATCACACTTAAGTGTTTACTATGAGTGACGAGTATCTTGAATGCACATCATAATAAAATTAGAAGCATAACACATTATCAAACGTAAAACACAAATGACATTCACTGAACGTTACATCTTCCTATAATGGGGGAGGTGTAAATAACTCAATCCGTTTTAGTATGAATATGTAAATCAAAATGCTCGATTTAATCGTACTAGGAGACAAAATAGATAAATATTAATAGATCCCAGAATGGAGCAGTTCTCAATTCTATAGGATGAAATAACATTTAACCTCACGGTACTATAGTAGATGATGAGCCATCATATTAATAAGAAACAGATTAAAACAGGCTAAGCCTGCTAACTTTAACTCTAGAAAAGCGTTACTGTTTCAGATAGGATAGAGCCAAATTTTGTGTATAACTGGACAATTAGGTTTTTCATAAAAAGCATATCAGCAAAAGTCCTTAAATATGGTCTTATATTATGCCTTAACTCGCATTAAATTGTACTATTAATTACAATAACAGGCATTAGTCCAATAACTTGATAAACCAGCTATTAAAGTACCTATTGACTCAAAATTATTAGCAACTAATTAGTATGCTAAAAAGTAAACTTATCTGTTAGGACAGCGAAACACCACACCAATAAGCAAGGATTAGCATTCATATCAGCTCATCGAATAAGACGTGCAAATTTAGCACGATTGAACTAACTTCTATCCTAACAATAATTTCTGAATTACCTGATCCATGTTTGGACTAACGAAGGCTGAATTTCAGCTGTTCGACAGCCATTGCCGTAAACCTTCTTCAGTTCACTCATCAACACGTGTGTCAAAAACAAACTAGTTTCGATTTATACAAAAGTTCCCAACAAGAATATGCCTCCTAGTGCTAATTTACAGCCCACACACAAATTCTATGGTTGAAGACGCTGAAACGTCGTTACATTAAGATGATGCAATAATGCTTAGTAAAAATATATGTATGCGCATAACTAATCTACCCGTAAGTTTCGACAACACCAGATACAATATCCGAAAAGGTTTAGCGATATGCATTTTTGTTTCTGAAGCACTGTACTTTTTTTATTTATCAAGGTTCCAGTTATTAACAAATCTGTCGTACAAACCAATAACCAATCGATTCATTTAATGGAACTGAACGATTAATGATGCGCAAGCTGTAAAGAGAGATCACTCATGCATGCCTTTTGGTTATAAGAATCAGGAAACCGCACAAAGTAAACTATATATGGAAAATAACTTTCAGCAGCTATCAGCCAGTTACGTCGTTCACAAATAACTACATGCCCGAAATCAAAATAACACTTAAAGTAACGGCATTAGTCAGAAAACAGCAGAATAAAATCAATCAGTTGAATACTGAGTTTTAAGGAGACGTATTTTTAACTTTAAAGATCAATTTAAACAGTTATACGTTAGGTACCTTAAACTTTGCACTCTAAGATAGGAATAACGGTGTAATCTAGCAAAAATCTTTTTTTGAAGTTTTGAAACAGTCTCAGTAGATAAATGAACAGTAACTGCTTTTGACAAATATTTCACTGAATAAGAAATAAACAAAAACAATTATTTAATTTGAAAAAGATAAAGTAGCTTTCTACCACAAGAACAAAAGATAATCTTTCAAAACTATCAAGCCAGATAGGTATAGCAGTACGTCAAGAAACGATAGAAAAGGATTAATACGCACGTTTTAAGTACGTCCTCAAAATGAAGATTGAAACGTGTCGATCGATAACCAGCCAAATCTGTTTTACATCACATAGTCACAAACAAAACTTTAAAATCATCACAATACAAAGGCTTCAGCATTATTTACGACTTTAATTTAGATTTCGGTTCTTTAACTCTTATACGTGCATTAAAATTGATTTTTAATTATTTTGTTTAGAGCCATAATAGTAAAACGTAAAGTATGTTGCAGATTTGAATGTTTTCGCTCACCTGAAGAAGTTGTGGCAACCGAGCACTCTGAATAGTTTCTATTCCGCTCTCTCCAGCTTTGCATTTTAATAATTTTATTCTTGTGAGTTTCAGCCTTCTTTTTCAATTCACGTCTACGTTGCAACAATCTAGCATATCTTTGCTTTTCAGTTTCTTCCCGTGATTTAAGATATTGATTTCGCTTTAGTTGCTCCTGTAAAGGAAGGAAACAGGCACACAAGTTCATATAGCGTCGAAATGGAGGCATATTTACGAAAATGTTAAGCGAACTCAGGTCAACTAACCTGGATCGTGTTTTTCGCCTTCTTCAGAACAGCAAGCATTGTTATTCGCGGAGCATTTGAATCGAAATCTAAAGTAGACTTTAGAGAATCCATGCAACTACGCAAGTGAGCCCGTCTGATTCATCCAGTAAAATCACAAAAACCTACCGAGTCTTTTCTAATTCATTGTGAGAATACCTTAAACAAGCATTAAAGCGTGCAAATTTTCTTACCTTGTGTTGGGTAAATTTCTTCTTTGATTATAATAATTAGATCCAGATGAATATTTATCTTCAATTGTATTTCTAGTCAACATACGCTCCCGTTTATCTATATTATCATCTTCAATCTTTTTGGCTGCTTGTAATAATAACAATAATCCATTTCTGTGGTACAAGTCTGACATGACAGGCACGCGAACGGCAACGTGCTGACTGAAAGCTCACGAGTAAATAAACGTGGTTAAAGAAATTTAGATTTATATAGTAATTTGTTAATTTTCATTGGCTGGATGTGAAATACAATCGATGAACAAGATTGTAACTTAGGTAAGCATATCAAGGACATGCATTCTTTTTAGCCAATAAGAATTAAACTACGTTTATCAATTGACGAATCAGAAAGCGGTAAAATACCTAACTTTCAAAATTGCTTTTTTAAAGCGCTACACTACGTATGTGTGTGTAGAAGGGCTGTTTTGTTGAGCTGTATAGTGTATATAATAATTAAATTTTATATATGGTCACAATTTAACTTGTTTCATTGGATGGATTTTTCATCCAGGCATTTCACAAACGCAAACTACTTAGTTTTTCTTCAGGGTGGTGTTCGTGTTGTTGAATTTTTATGTGGAATGCAGTCATGTTACCCCTTGGTAATGACTGGAAAATTGCCTTTATCACAGTTGGTTGATATTCTCTAAATTTGCGTGTATGTACTAGGGCAGTTGTGTGAACATAGCTAAGAGCTTTTTGTCTGCGCTTGTGTGTTAATTGCATACAATAGAATTGGGAAATAAATGTTCTATCTTGCGTTTCAGTATGCTTTTATGTTTAATTGCTAAAGCAGACTGTGATACATTAACCTTATGTTGTATGTGTATGTCTCGTATGTACGTGTTTACCCCCTGCTTCTTAAATCGACATTTGTCGAAGTTTCGGTATACGTGATCAGTGCAGCACGTGACACAACACATTTTCTACCTAACTGATCATTGTCTTGTCTATTGACTGCGGTGTTATTAGCATATTTAATACTAATTCATTGCAAACTTACGCTAGTTCGAAAGAAGAATGACAATTAGATAGCTAAGTATAGTAAATCTTGAATGTAAGTTTTAAGAATTCTGATGGAGTTCGTTCTCATTCATTATCTGAAATTGCGCATGTTATCAGTAGTCACGTGGTTTCTAGAGTGGATTAAGCAGAAAAGCATCATGTTTAAACTGAATTTATTAACTTTCAATTGCGAACTTATTTATTCAAATGGTGGTGATGATGATGATTATTATTATAATTTTTAATATTTAAATCAATTTCGACGACTTGATGTAAAAAACACGGTCATATACTAATTTAGCAATTGTGCACAGGTAACTTTCCAATCGATAGCATGTTACTGAACCTTTGAACATCCTCAACAAAATTCCAAGCTGTTTCTGTCTCTTTGGGTTGTTCAGTTTGTAAAATTTTCATACCGAAGATCTACTTCCATTAACCTGACACAAGACATGTATGCTATCTTTCTGAGTGACACGTTTTAAAAATCTTAAGTTATATTTTATTCAGCATGGATTTTATCATAACGTACTTAAATAATACTTAGAAAATAACCATGATTCCTTAGTATATTTTTGCATCCAGATTTCATTTATGACAAGGATGAAATATCTACACGAAAAAATATGGCGAAATCTCCAATCGATATATTAGCTCCAAATTAAATTTTGCACTCGGTCAGGTAGTATTCTAGTAATTGTCAAAATATGTGATTGTTAACACACACATCACGCACAGTCAACGAATTCAGTGTTCAATATCACAGTATTTCTGTAACTTTTTGTTACGGTGATTAAACTCATTCTGAATTCCATGTACTAATCGAAATTTAGCTTTTTGGATTTTGGTGTTGTACGATATTTTGCGTTTGTATTTCAACGTACTTATCGTGTACTTACATCAAACGAAAATTTTCCATTCAGTTCTAGTAAATCCGTCTATCTGAGGATTTCTCACCTTATAGAAGCTGGGTTATCCATATTATATTTCTATCTTCGTTTTCATAATTTATTATGTCAAAAACAGTTTTGTGAATAATAAATTTTGTATAGAATCTTTCTTTGTTTGGTCACGAAAAGAGCCTCTCCATAAGTCTATGCCTAATAGAAGGTTCGATGAACATTCATTGAATATCCACTGGTAGCTCCACATCTCTCCGGTCAACATCTTATCCATTGAAATCTCTCAGGTATATTTTTCTGATGGCTCGTATTCTGGACTAGACTTATAGCTGCTGTAGATGTGCAATCATCCTAAATCCCATAATTTGTGACGGCGCCATTCATTACTTGCTACAGTCTCTCTCTCTCTGACGTTAAGCACGTCGAGCCTTGGTGATATGCAATGCATTTGTTTCATCACTAATATCTAGTATCACGTTATTCTACATTCATTGTATAGCTATTTTAGGTACTTCATAACGTGGATTCAACGAAGTATCTGTTTAATTCTTATCCATAAGCACATGTCATGCAACTTACAGTTTCTTGATTTAATAGCATAATACTCAAGGAACTCGAGGTCCTAATGCTATTCTCTGAAAAATATTACTTTAAAAATCGCGTCAAAGAGTTGAGGCAACATCACATCTTGCCATTATTGTCTATTTATATGGAATAAATCCACACAAAGACGCGCATGTTCAACAAAATCATGATTTTCACTATCGAGATCTTAAGATATTCCGGATACTTTCTATTATTAGCAACACACTTAGGGGTAGAATCGTTAGCTAAACTTGATTTTCTATTGTGCGTAAAGCCACCTACATATATTTGCGTAGTCTTATCAATAATCATTTATATCATTGAGTTTATTTTAAAGTCGCTACGATCTTGTTCCATAGTGCTCCAAATGTTAAATCCTACAGCTCGTAATAAGATTATCGTACATTGTCTGCTTTTAATCTACTCGTAAAACTTTCCTTTTCTGTCTGCTGACAAACTATTGCTTATATTTGAACGATTATTGGTTGTGCAAGCGGTGATAACATCTATTTTAATCAGTCTCATTTTATACATAAATTGTCGGTAGAAATTAAACATAATATAACATAGAAAAGGCAATTTAGAAAATAGATCGGCTTCGTCCTTATTGGGAACTCTTTACGCACGGTCCAGAATTTGCCACATATATTATCACCAAGACTATCTGAGACTGAAGTCGGATCATCTCGAATTGTCGTTTGCAGCTGTCTATTATTTTAATTGATCTGTATTGTGACTAACGCAGACTGAGTTAAAACATAGGAAACACTTTTATCCACCTATACCTAACTAGTCTTATCATCTCCTAACCGGACGGATATCCCATCCTATGAGTATGCTGTATGAGACCTGAGCTATTAAATAATTCATACACGCAATGTGTTGTATGATAAAGTGATATTCAGATAAACGCGAAAACAGCGAGTATAATCGTTGTAAGTTGTACAGGTGACAAGTAACGCCTTGTGCTGAAATGAGTGCCTAATTGCAAATCAATAAAATGAACCACTGAGCATCTAATAATTGTCGACATAAATAACTGCCGTATGAAGAAGAAGAGGTTCCCAATCATACGCGTCATAATATTGCACAATACCCTACTACTCCAGAGAAAATAAAGCAACGGAATGAATTAATTTCCCGTGTCGTTGATGCAAAATTGCCATAATTACAATGCAATACGGGCCAGTGTAAACGAATCGTTCAAATCTACCAACGTGAGGTGGGTCTTCTCCGTCAAAATACATTTTATTCGTTTGAGATACTATACTTTCGGTTCTGTAAGAGTGATCGATCCAGACTTCTTCTTCTTCTTCTCTCTCGTTTCAAAAGTAGTGCAATTAGGTGGTTGAATAAACTCAGCTTAATTTCTGACAGAACTTCCGTAATGTTTGCTAACGTCCACAGACATTTGCCTGGCAATTTGACGTTGGAACGGAAAAATTCAAAATAGGCTGTAACTTATGGTTCAACTGCCCCTGTATCGTTCACGAGATTATATGGCTGTGTGTTTTAATCTTCTCCCGGTCAAAAATGCACATTTTAGGAATTGCGACATTGCCTGCCAACTGACGTCTTGTTAAAACTCCGAGAAAATTATTCAAGACGACTTCTTTTAATGAGCTTAAAATAGGGGAATAATCTATATAAGTTCCAACGTTCATTAGACTATCTGAAGAATTCTCTATATAACAAATGAAAATCTCATTTGTGTTTCTCAGCCAAAACAGTATTCCTATAATAAGTGTGGGCCAAGCCTTGGATAATACACATCGGTGAATGTTACTTAACTGTCTTCCATTGGAATTTGGCAGCCTACCTTATTAAAATCTTATCTATAAAATATATAATATTCAACCAGAACTCTCAATAGAATGCAGAGAACACTGATGCGTTATAGCAGCAGAATTGTAAATTATAAAGTTACTAAAAGTCATTACCATTATCACTAATCACAATTGGAAATGAAAAATAAAAATAATAAATTATAAAATTTCCCGGCTGATGTAATTTGGCGAATTCAGCGTCTGTCAATTCAAGTTTACTCTGTGGTGAAAACAGCACGGATTTACCAGGATATTATCAAATAAATCATTCAGTTGTCATTACATTATGCATTCAGAAATAAACCTCTTTATATTGTTATAAAAATAAATTAACTCCTTTCCAAAAATGTATAAGCCCCTGGAAATAGGCTGATACTGATCCAACGTTCAAAACAGTTTGAGAAATTAGCTTTGCTATTGATACAGTCTTACGTGAATCGAACTTAAAATATGACTGCCCCGTCTGCACAGAAATACAGATCACGTAAGCAGATTAGAATTGCAAGCCTGCGATATTATTTGAATTGTCTGCCACCAAAATGTCAGAGGCAAAGTCTACTTGGACCAACGATCATGGTAAGGTAAATATGGGTTACAGCTTCAGGCATATAGAGCATCACAGAAATTGAATTATGTGAGCTTAAGCTTGAGTAAAATGCCAACTTTTGAGCCGACATCAAGCAAAAAATGAACATTGGTTAGGTCATCTAACGCAACCATTATATGCATTTTGTCTCTAGCCTAACCCAGCCTCGTTCTGTGGCGCATTTCATTTATATGGAACTTGATGCGTTCAGAAAAGACAGTTATGTGCAAAGATGCCGGCTCGCCTACACTTTATTAAATGGATTAGTGGTGGCAGAAGTCCTGTGAGAAAAAGGAACTTCGACTTTTGGTCTTGACAAAATAAACTGCTTGGTAAATGACAGATCCTCTCAATTACAACCGCAGAATAACTCTGCATTCTTGTATGCTAAGTAAAACTTGTTAATATTAATACCACTGAGACTCTACTTTTGATCACCACTACCGTCATCTATTACCGACATCTTATCCAAGAATCATTTCACTAAGGTAGACTTCTGCGATTTAAATCGAGAAAACTTCTGTTGAAGGATTTTGCCAACTGTTAAGTGAAGGCTCTATTTTGGGTGAATTCACATGATAGACTAGCAAACCATTGGGCTGCTGTTACAATTGCAGTCACGTTAGGTTTGCGTCTACAGTCTTAAAAATGTTCTCGGTTTGAAATCCGTTGTTAGAAATGTTAGTTTAAATACGACACTAAGCCACAGTTGCAGCTGTATTAAATAGACAATGATAAAGGGTTTTAATTGAATGATGTCGTGATTGCGGCGAAAAGTGCTAATGATATCGATCAATTTCAGGGAGCATAGACTTGCTGGATTAACTGGTATTCAAAAGTAATTGTAATACTCAATTTTGTTGAATTTTAGCATACCCTGAAAGTTATTGAGTTGGTATCATGCCCGAGCTCGATAACCATGGTATTGGTACCATGAATCTTTTCGGTAGACATATTGTTTGAATTATTTAAATCACGTTTGCGAGCTTGAAGTAAACACCAATCCCATTGTATTTAATTAGTTGTCGAACAACATAACAAAACTACTGCTAGTCGACCTTCCATGATCATCATCAGAGCACGACGGAAAACTAACTAGCGAGGATCAAACCGCATTGCATATATATGGAAAGCAAAATAAGATGTGCGTTTCTCACGTCTAGTAGTCTTGCATACATTGATCGTAACTGGAAATGAAGGCTGCACAATTACTATGCAGTCACGAACATTAGCTGTTTGTAGATTTCGCCAAACACACACACACACATATATTTTATATATATATATATATATATATATATATATATATATATATATATATATAGACAATACAATTAAAAAATAGTTGATTGCGCAGGCGGTGGTAACAATTCTTTAAATAAAGTTTACGAGCTTGAAGTAAACACCAATCCCATTGTATTTAACCAGTGTTATTTTGCTTTCCATATGGCATCACACAAACAATGCGGTTTGATCTTCGCTAGTCAGTTTGCCGTCGTACTCAGATGATGATCATGGAAGGTCGAAACGTGTCAGTGCGTTGCGACTGGCGGTAGTTTTGCTATGTTGTTCGACGAATAATTTAGGGGTTAACTTCAAGCTCGCAAACTTGTTCTAAAGGTGCGCAACACCTAATACATAACAATCAGACTGTTGGTACCCTTTCACGGCTCGATAAATATTATATATTGTCAGTTGGTTTTGAATTTGCATCGACGAAGACTATATATATATAAGAGAGGTATGCGTTATATATATATATATATATGGTATATATATATATATGAGTCGTCGGTAAGCACGAAACGACTGTTCACATGATATTATAGTTTCCTATTATGATTAATTTTGCTTATCCTTCTGGTAATATTTGAACTAATTTGTTCGTAGATGCGCAAGTCTAATACATATATATATATATATATATATATATATATATATATATATATATTTCTCTTTCAATACAATATCTAACACATCTAATGTTCGTTTAATTTTATCGTTGCAATCTGAAGATATGTTGGCTGCACCCCATCCCGAAATTAATGTATTTCTGAGGTTGAAAAAGCAAAGATTAAATGCCGTATAATTTGCAACTTCCTAACATATAACGCTGCCATATATGATAAGACTTAATTGGCGATTTCAAAATAGTTTGTGTAGTTTGGCCCCCTAATATTATGCGATGCTTTCCTCGCTCTGGCTCTGGTTTAAGTCCTGAATATGGTGTCTTTTAATTTGCCTTGAGAATATTTTATAGTTTGGCTATTTGCGTAACCATTAGCATTAAATTTTCTTGAACGATGCTTTCCAGAACCAAATTTACGATGTGTCAATTTACTTGTCCTATCTGGTGCATGAACTTTTAACAAGTAAAGGTTCTTCGCAAATTGAATTAATTGCATTATAGTTGTTTTCCTTGCTAATATACAATAAAAGGAAAATTATTGCCAATGTACTTTAATAATATTGTGCTCTCACCAATGCAAACTCGACACGGAAACCTACTGAGAACGGCAGAAATTAGCCCTACTCCCCTTGGAAGGTTGTATCTTGCTCAAACTACAATTTATGCTAAAAGCATATGATAAAACAAAATTTATATGTCTTACAATTCAATTCATGACCGTTAAACGCCCATATTCTTTCGCCATGTTTAGCAAATCACAAACTGCTTAATGATGCTTCAACCTTAATAAATAGCTAGATTAGTGAGTTCGCATGTATACCGTGAATTTGAATATATGAGAAACTACTAGGGCTGAAAGTTGAATGCTGAGCTTTAAAATCTATCTATTCATTGTGTTTTGTATTCCATTAATCAGTCTAGTGTTGTCCTCTAATAACGCCAGAGGAGTCCAGCACAAATTAGTATGTTTTACGGGTGGTATATTTCTTTTATTATAATCAAGGTTGCGGTCTTGATATAAACAAAGACTTAATTACTTACATAAGTCAGTATAAACTAAGAATTGTATAGTGTAGAAAAGGCAATTCATCCAGTAGACCGGGTTCGTCCTTATTGGGAACTCATCAAGTACTGGCCAGAATTTGCCGCGGACAGGATACGAACCTGGGCACGTCTGCTTCGGAATCTGGTGCTCTATTAGGTTACATTGGATTAGTATATAACTGAAAATTGTGTGTAGTGTGTGGTGTGCGGCAGGATAGCTCAGTGGTTAGAGCACCAGATTCCGAAACAGCGTGCAGGTTCGTATCCTGTCGCGGCAGAATTCTGGCCCAATACGTTAATAAGACGAGCTCTGCAGATAACCTGCCTACTCTGATGTAGTTACTACTGCTTATCAATAATATTAATGGGTCAGGTGTTTATATCAAGACCGCAACCTTGATTATAATAATTGTTATCACCACCCGCGCAACCAATGTTCGTTTAGGTATATTTCTTTGTTTGTGTAATAACGTATTGAATGAAAGAAAATTGATGTAACAACTATCTGAACGAATGTAGTTGTAGTTCATGTTACACATACGTCATATCATTTTCGTTGATAAATAAAATCATGTCGAAGAATAGGTTTGTGCTCTTAATGAGATACTTGACTATAGTTATCACAACTACGTGCAGGATTATAACGGGTGTATCACTAATAAGTATTAAATTTGAGCACCACAATGATGTGTTCAACAATTACAGCTGAATCGCAAATTCGAACTCCTTTATAATCTAGCCGATTCACCTCAACAGTATTTCTTCTAAGTATATATTAGGTGTTGCGAACCTAGTAACAAATTAGTTCAGTTGTTACCAGAAGGATAAACCAAAGACAGCATGAACGAAAAGTATAATCTCATTCACATTCGTTTCGTGCTTACTTTCTTCTTTCCTGGATTATAATTTAAACCACTTATCTGACTCGCTTCCTTTAATATTCAATTGTTCATAATAAAATACGCGTTGAAGTTGAGTTATAAAGCTATATATTGCAGATATTATTTAGTGCAGTTAGTGTAAATTTTCTTTCCCTGCCATACCATGCAACAATTTTGATGGACAAAATACATCTGATTTCCAATTAGACTTTCATAAACCAAATATATTGCTCTCTATAGAAATGCACATTCTGTTATTACTTAGAGGTTTTAAATTTATACTTAATTTTCAAATGGTATTTCCTTTATTAATTACTCATTTACTTAATAAATAGTAATCGATTTATCTATTGTTAAGGAAATAATACACAGGAAAGTCAATTTTATATTTAGCTGCCCTGTTACACACGGACGACCAAAACAAATTATTTTGATATGATTATTTCAAGATTACAACATGTGAAGTAATTGAATTTACCACAGTGTCTATCTAACAATTGACATATCGATAAGACGATTGCAAATTAAGAAGTCCATCGCAGGTTCACAAACAAATCGCAGCGCTGGCTACAAAAGAATGTTACATAATTCAGATAACAACATGAATTTATAAATACATCGTTTTACTAATTTCTGAATAAAAGAATAAATCTGGCAGTGACGAAACTGAGCTTACTAATACTGCCTAGATATAATATTTTATGCTAACTATATTTCCGCATTAAAGTAATCATGGAATAAGAAAGCAAATGTAATTCATCTACAAGGCCGCGCTCGTCCTTATTGGGAACTTATCCGTAGTAGTCGCCATGATTTGAATCCGGAACAATTATTTCTCAGACATGTAACTAATCTCATATGCAACAAAAGCCGCACTTATATAAAGGTCCATGATTTAGCCATTCTTTCTTACAGGTGGATTCGTGTTGGCATACTGATGAGTTTACAACAAGAACTAACCAGGTCTAGTGGATGAATTCCATTTGCCATCTTATGTTTAGTTTACTCCGCAAACATACTATATATATATATATATATATATATATATATATATATATATATATATATATATATATATATATATATATAGGAATTTTTAAATGTACATTTAAGGAATTCTGGAAAAAAAACAACCTAATATTGTTCTTCTATATCTTCAATTGCTTTATTAGACACTATGGTGTGCAAACATTGTGCAAAGGAATTATCATTTTAAAATAATTAGCGCATCCTTGACATTTTGATTGGAGAACGGAAATTTTAAGTCTTTTCACATGGTAATGGAGAAGCCAGACTCTAAGGGCAAATTGACAAAGGAGATGCTCTTAAATATTTAATGTCTGGATGAGCAAAGTTTACGCAAAAAATATTGATATTGATGCGTATTTGTGCATATTCTCTTCATATAAATGCAAAGCGCTGTGACATTTCACAAGCAATTCGTTTGTGTATTGGCAACCAAAAGGGATTTACTTAGAAACGTGCGCAGCGTATACTAGAGTTTGATTTTATGAATATTGCTTCCAGTTGGACAAATGTATTACATACTTTTACTCCACTGAATAAATATAATGACTCGACGGTGCAAAAGTAATGCTGGCTGATTAAAATTTTTTTGAATTTTAAAAGAAATGTTTATTAGAAAGATCCACAAATTTATAGTGCTAATGTGGTTTCCATTTCAAAGTTATATAGAAGGATTTAGTAAAATATCAATATGAATATATATAAATGGACAGAAATATAGATAGATAAACAGATGAATTTATATATATATATATATATATATATATATATATATATATATATATATTGGTAGAAGCAAATTTTACGTCGGATAGAAATTGCAATCTATCTACAGAATCACAGTTCCATGAAATTTAAAATTACATGCAATGCACAAGCTGCGTGGCATTAAGGTTGAGATAAACAGTTCTAAATTTATTATTCGCCAGTTCGTTCGCTGTCAACAGAAGTTTTGTCTAAGACAAATGAATTACCTTGAAAGGAAGAAAACAGCCTTGCAGATGCTTTACATGGGTTGTTTTTTGGACTCCACTTTAAAACAAATGCATATATCTTTTTTTCTTCAGAGTCCTTAGCCACATCCTAGATTGTGTTCCGCATGTAAACATTGGTTTTTGAACATTTACGCCAGCCTTGATTGATTAATGTTAGCTTTTAGCTCTTAAAGGGCATTATTGCATCGGGCATCTCTAATTGCCCACGATAAGCCATATCTAACAAAAATAATTTCGTTATAAGGATTGATCGCGAAGTCGTTTGCTGGCGCTACAAAGTTTGAGGTTCGACAGCCTCGGATAATAGAATATCTATGTATATGAAACTACCGAATCTACTTCCTCGTTAATCTGGTGGGCATCATAGAATAATGAGACAGGGTTTGGAGAAAATTTTGACTAATTATCCTATTTCTGTTGTATTTGAGATCACCATTGATTGTGTAAAGTTTGGTGGTGCACTATGACGAAAAGGTCGAACTTTAATCTGAACACTACTGGCACTGTATTCCTGGGTTATGTTAAGATAAAAAGCTCTCATGTTTGAACCATTCTTTCACCTAGAGTGATGTTGATATTAAGGTCAACTTAAGACATGGCTATCTGTAGACAAGCAGCTCCTCGACTAAATGGGGTTTAGGACTTGCATGAAACACAACGAGGAGCTTAAAGTTGACTCAGCGTTTCTGAGAGCTTTCCTTGGACGATGAAACCCGATGAGATGAGTTCTAAAACGTCAATAAAACTGGCTTTTATTCAGTGGAGGTCAACCCCAAATGATCGGGGGAAGTATCTTAATACGCTGGAAATACACTGTTTCAAGTTCATGGAAAGAGCAGTAATATTTCTTACTTTACTGAGGATGAATATGTTAGTTTTATTGATGTTCTTTTTAGTTAGCCTCATGAATAGATTAAATAAACCTACATTATAACTTAACAATAATTGATTGCGCGGGTGGTGGTAACAATGCTTTAAATCAAGTTTGCGAGCTTGAAGTAAACACCAACCCCATTGAATTTAACCAGTCTACGAACAACATAACAAAACTAGCGCCAGCTGCAACGCACTGCGCGTTCGACCTTCCAGATCATCATCAGGTACGACTATCCACGATAGTCAGTTTGCCGTCGTACTCGAAACGCGTCAGTGCGTTGCGGCTGGCGGTAGTTTTGTTATGTTGTTCGAAGACTGGTTAAATACAATTGGGTTGGTGTGTACTTCAAGCTCGCAAACTTGAATTAAAGCAAACCTACATTATGTTTGTGCTTGGTTACGACAGGAAGCTATCTGAAATTAGTTCTATTGCAATCCAATCCATCTTGCTTTATTTTGCTGTAATAACAAGTGATTAAATAAGGTGCATATATTAAATGATATAAATATCGCGTCAGCTACCAGGTAGTACGTTGCGATGTGTTTTCTTCATTTCTGCAGTAACATTTCCTCAGTTCAATTATTTGAAGCAGTCAGGCAGAAATTTAACAAAATAAGTGATGACTTGGTTACGAAAACAAATAGAATCTCAAAACGAATGTCCGTGTATCATTTGCATAATTGAATTCAAACCCTTCTCGTATCTGGTGAAGCATGGAATGAATAGTACTGCATAATATTAAATGTGTGGGAACGATCCTTAATAAGAATTAAATTTATTACGGGAATTTAATGCAAGAATAAAGAATTTTCAAACAAATAGAGAATCTCACATAATGTTTAAAATGCGGCATGTGCAAAGAAATGAGGAAACGTTGCACAAAATATTGCTAAATCGTAAAAATGGAATGAAGTCATTAATTTTAGAAGAATGGAGATGATAAAGTGCTTCATGAATCTCCAACAAACGTGAAAGCAAATATAACTAAAAAACATTAATTCAATTAATCAATAAATTTATTAAACATCTAGTCAATCAATCAACTAACAAACAAATCATTCAACCAATCAATGAATAAAAAAATCAATCAGTCAATCAATCAATCAATCAATCAATCAATCAATCAATCAATCAATCAATCAATCAATCAATCAATCAATCAATCAATCAATCAATCAATCAATCAATCAATCAATCTATCTATCTATCTATCAATCAATCAATCAATCAATCAATCAATCAATCAATCAAACATTTATTACAGTTAAATACTGTTTGTTGCGAAGAGCTAATATATATGCAAGTATGTATTAGGTTTTGCGAACCTAATAACAAATTAGTTCAGTTGTGACCAGAAGGATAAACCAAAGGCAGCATGAACGGAAAGTATAATCTCATGCACATTCGTTCGTGCTTACTGGCGACTCATCAGTAGGAGCCGGTATTACGCCCTTTAACCAATATATATTTGGTAGAGGAATGTGGAATAATAGGACGGTACAATCTCCTAGACGAATGTGTAAACCTGTAATAGTGAAGCTAACATAATCTGAAGTCAACGACAATACGACTTCAATGCTAACTCACACTATATATATATATACCGAGTCTGTAAAGGATACTAACACTATGGCCATTGTGTTAGTAACTGATACCTTTCTTCAAATCGATGATTACCGGATACTAACACTATGGTTTCCGAGTCGGTACATGATACCAACCTGATGGATATAAATTTATGCTAAAGTTCACCCAAATTGAGAATTACAACAATTTACGAACACCTGTTACTCCAGTTAAAACATACACTCTGGCCTTCAACGATATCAGTTATCACATTTCGCGGTAAGCATGACATCATTCAATTCAATATATTACAGTTAAATACAGTTTGTTGCGAAGAACTAATATATATACAAGTATGTATTTGGTTTTGCGAACCTAGTAACAAATTAGTTCAGTTGTGACCAGAAGGATAAACCAAAGGCAGCATGAACGGAAAGTATAATCTCATGCACATTCGTTTCGTGCTTACCGGCGACTCATCAGTAGGAGCCGGTATTACGCCTTTTAACCAACTATATATTTGGTAGAAGAATGTGGAATAATAGGACGGTACAAAGGACGGTTCAATCTCCTAGACGAATGTGTAAACCTGTAATAGTGAAGCTAACATAATCTAAAGTCAACGACAATGCGACTTCAATGCTAACTCACACTATATAATATATATACCGAGTCTGTAAAGGATACTAACACTATGGCTATTGTGTTAGTAACTGATACCTTTTTTGAAATCGATGAGTACCGGATACTAACACTATGGTTTCCGAGTCGGTACATGATACCAACCTGATGGATATAAATTTATGCTAAAGTTCACCCAAATTGAGAATTACAACAATTTCCGAACACCTGTTACTCCAGTTAAACCATACACTCTGGCCTTCATCGATATCAGTTATCACATTTCGCGGTAAGCATGACATCATTCAATTCAATATATTACAGTTAAATACTGTTTGTTGCGAAGAACTAATATATATGCAAGTATGTATTAGGTTTTGCGAACCTAGTAACAAATTAGTTCAGTTGTGACCAGAAGGATAAACCAAAGGCAGCATGAACGGAAAGTATAATCTCATTTAATGATTCGTTTTGTATTATCAAGATCGATCAGTAGGAGCGTATTACGTTTTTACTATATATAAAGAATGTGGAATAATAGGACGACATAATCAGTGATTTATTTTATGTCTCGCAATATATTTTAACATAATCATATGTCTGAATGACAATGCGACTTCAATGCTAACTTATCACCATATACATATAAAATGAATGTGAAAGATACTAACACTATATTATCTCAGTTTTCAATGAGTACCGATACTAACACTATGGTTTTCATCGGTACATGATAATTAACCATGATATACTCTTTAAAGCCATCAAAGATTATATATTTCAAACACCTGTTACTCCAGTTAAACCATACACTATGGCCTTCTTTCGATATCAGTTATCGTATTTGCGTAAGTATGACATCATTCAATTCAATAAATTACAGTTAAATACTGTTTGTTGCGAAGACCTAATATATAGTGCGCATGGTTTAACTAATGGTATCGAAATGATAATTTCAATTTGAAGAACTTTTGCATGAAATTATATTCATCAGGTTATATCATGTACCGACTGGAAACCATAGTGTTAGTATCTGTACCATTGATTTCAAAAAAGGTATCAGTTACTAATAATAATAGCTACTAAAGTATCCTTACAGACTCGGTAAAATATATATATTATATAGTGTATTAGCATTGGTGCTCGCATTGTCGATGACTTTGATTATGTTAGCTTCACTATAACAGGTTTACACATTCGTTCAGAGATTGGACCATCCATGACCCATTATTCTTTCACTAAATAATAATATAGTGGTTAATGGGCGTTATACCGGCTCCTATTGATGAGTCGCCAGGAATCAATCAATCAATCAATCAAACAATCAATCAATCAATAAATCAACCAACCAATAAATCAATCAATCAATCGATCGATCAATGAATCAAGCAATCAATCAATCAATCAATCAATCAATCAAGCAATAAATCAATAAATCAATCATTCAGTCAATCAATAAATAAATCAATCACTAAATGAATTAATCAACCAGCCAATCAATCAATAAATCCACCAAGCAACCAATCAATCAATCAGTCAATCAATCAGATAGACAGTCAATCATTCAATAAATCAATGAAGAATTCAATCAAATAATCAACCAATTAGTCAATAAATTAATTTTTCATGCATTCGATCAATCAGTCACTCAATAAATCAATTAATCGTTCAATGAATAGTATAATCAAACAATAAATGAATGGATGAATCAATCAATTATTTACTTACTCACTCAATAAATCAAACAATCACCAATCAATCATTCAATTAATCAAGATATAACTATGTAAACAATCAAAGAAAAATACATCAACCAATCACAGAATCAAATAATCAATCACTTGCGCACTCGTTCATTCAGTTAATTGTTCATTTAATCCATTAATCAATAAATCAATCCTTTATCATTTAGACAGTTGATAAACTAAAAAATCTATCAATCAATAAGTCAGTCCATAAAAAAATCAATCATTTAAACCAACAACCGACAACTTCGTCATCAATCTCTCAATCAATCAGCCTACCAATCGATTAATAAATAAATAAATAAATATATAAATCGATCTATCAATTGTTGTTGAATTTTATTGTCTATATATATGTTACGATAGGTGCAAAAATATAATGTTCGTGACTGAATGGAAATTGTGCAGCCGACATTTCTAGTCGTGTCCAATGTAAGCGAGACTACTTGATGTGAGAGCCAGCACATCTAATGAGGCTTTTTATATCCTTTGATGATGTTCATGGAAGGTCAAAACGCGTCAGTGCGTGCGACTGGCAGTAGTTTTGTTATGTTGTTCGACGACTGATTAAATACAATGGGATTGGTGTTTACTTCAAGCTCGCAAACTTGATTAAAGGGTCAATTAACCCGTCGGTCAATCAATAAATCAGTCAAAAAATCGAGCAATCAACTATTCAATTAACTTATCAATCATCAATTCATCAATCAAGCAAACAAACAAACAATCAATCAATCGTTCATTCATTCAGTCATTCAATAATTCATTTAATCTATCAATCATGAAGTCATGAATGAATGAATCATTCGATCGATTAATCAATCGGTCAGTTATTTACTCTCTGTATCTGTCACTGAATTACTAAATTGATATATAAATCTATAAATTATTTGTTGTTTAAATCAAGTTTTCGAGTTTAATCTCATTGTATTTAACCAGTTTTAATCAGTCAGTAAATCAATCATTTATTCAATGAATCAGTTTATTAGCCAATATTTAGTTAAATCTGGGTATTTTAAATATATGCTCTATCCATATTGTTTAAACAGCTGCACAACATATCAAGTTCGCCACCTTATTTAAAAGTAATAGTAAACTCCTGTCACTCGCAACCTTTCATACTTATTAACAGATTTATTCAGAAATTTAAAAACAAGGATTAGACTGTTATATATATATATATTTACTTAATTTTTATGATATTTATAGCTATCTCGATCAAACCAGAAATAACATAGTTCAGTTAACTAGATTGGTTGTGTTTTCTAAATTTCTTCAAGTTCTTTTCATGATATATATATATATATATATATATATATATATATATATATATATATATATATATATATGCTATATAATCTGGACGATACATGATGAGTTCACAATAAGAAAGAAACTGGTCAAATGGGTGAATTTCCATTGCTACCTGAGGCAATGTTTAGGTTGTATTGACAATGAATATATTTATAAATCGGTTATTAAATATCATAAATGCGGCTCACATTCATGGTAATTTCGCGTATAATGTAATGCTATATAAATATTTCTGATTGTTTCTAGTTAAACAATTTTCCTTCATGCTCTGATGGTTAGCATGAAATTCAGTAATGCATCATTACCTGTGCCTAACGGTAGTCTTTCTTTTTTGAAACTTATTTTTTAGAATGGATCGATATTTATTTCAAGTCCACAGTCTATGCTTTTACAAATTTTATAACCACCCACGCAATCAATGAATGCTAAGTACAATAATTTGTACAAGTGGAACGAAATCTGCAAAATTTATGTTTATTACTGCATTCTAGTTAAGAACAATGTGTGCAAGACGTGAGGGCCATGTTCGGGTTTTCAATATTTTGAAAATCATTGTGTTGGTACTCTTTACAGATGCGGTTTATATTATATATAGTGAGTTAACTATGAAGTCGCACTTTAGATAACTCTTTATGAAGTAAGCACTTTTATTTCTTGAATACACATTTGTGTAGGAGTTAGTATTGTGCACCTGCCCCACATTATTTGACCCAGTTTATAATAGATATAGGGGGTAGTACCAGCTCCTACTGATATATCGCCAATAGCAACGAATCGCACGTGCACATACGACTTTACATTTCGTTCATGGTGACTTTGGTATATCCTACTGGTCATTTATGAGCTTATTAATGTTATTAGGTGAGCATTATTTAATACACAATATATATATATATATATATATATATATATATATATATATATATATATGTATATATCACCTCCGAAACAGTAATGTTTAGCATAATATGTTGCAAAACTAGTAAATTAGAAATGGATTTAGGTTTATCACAAGACTAAAAACTCGATTTTAATCGTTGTTGTCACCACCAATGCTATTAACAATTAACTTATGCCGGCATCGACAGTATCCAAATCTTGATACCATATTGCTTGCTTTATATAATTTGTAAAAAATAACTTTTTAAACTATTTATTTTATTTAGACCACGTAGACGAAGAACTTGGTATTGTACTTTTGAAAAGAATATCGCGTAACATTAAAAGGAACCATTTTATTAATTTGTTATTTATTCAATTATTAAAAAAATGAAATAGATTGTTAGAATTAAAAAAATTATAATAACGTAACCCAATGTATGGAATAAATAATTGTTCAATTATATATGATATCTGTCTTTCAGTAACAGAAACAGGCTTCACGCTGTTCATCAATTAAAACATTAGACAATTGATACTATTAGAAAAATCATTAGTTTCGCGGGTGGTAATAGCAACTTTTAAAATGAAGTATTTGAACTTTATAGAGACAACAATTCATCCTTTACATAATTAAATGAACAGTGGTTGCAAGGGCAGTGGTAAAAATTAATTTTTTATCCAGGTTTGTATCTTGATGTAAACACTTGACCCATTATTTACATAAAAATTTCATTCTTTTAATTGCAGAAAAACAGCCAAACTATCGTCTTCTTTGAGCTTACGTTTGGCTTATTCTAATTGCGATATTGCTATGATGTTGACGAAGAAATATATTACGCACTAGAGTGTGTAATTGCAGTGAATTTGCTATTTTGCGCAACTGATTATACACGAAATCATCATAATTTGAAATTTAAAAGCGAATTTATTAAATAGAATATTCAAGAAATCATATGTCAACTCAATTCAAAAACAGAATTTTTATTTAATCAAGAAAAACTTAAATAAATCAACAATCAATAATTTTCCATCGTCATAAATTTTCGATTATTAGATCACGTAAATGAATATTGGTTGCGCGGGCAGTGATAACGGTTACTATAATCAAGGTTGCGACCTTGATATGAATACCTGACGCTCTATGTGTATAAATTTGTCAGTATAATCTAAGCATTGTATAGTGTTGAAAAGGAAATTCTTTCAGTAGACTGATTTCGTTCTTATTGGGATCTCATCACGTAATGTCCAGAATTTGCCGCGACCAGGGCTCGAATCTGAGCACGTCTGTTGCGGAATCCGGTCCTATACCAACTGAGCTACTCTGCCGCACACTACATACAATTTTCAGTTATATATTAAATAATGTTCTTCGGTTAACTTTTGCTTTATTTGGAGCTTATATGGCACCCCTTTAGGCCAAAAGTTCGAACTAACCATCCCCAATCTGTCATTATATAACCTACCGCGTAATCAATGTTCGTTTAATGATATAAATTTTCATTTCAATACCACTTCCCCTCTGTAGTGTGGAGTCTGTTAGCTTAGGATAGATTGTGGATGGTTAGTTGGAACTTTGGGCGTAAATAGATGTCATTTATATTCCACCTAAAGGAAAGACTAACCGAGGACCATTGGTTAGTATAAAATTGAAAATTATTCGTTGTGTGCGGCTGTGTAGCTCAATGATTAGAGCAACAGATTCTGAAGCAGATATGCCTAAGTTCAAGCCATGTCCGCTGCAAATTTTGGACAGTACGTGATGAGTTCCCAATAAGGACAAAACCGGTCTACTGGATGATATGCTTATTCAACAATATGCAATGCTGATTTTATAATTATATATGTATGTACATAAATTGACGGGTGTTCATATTCAATTATATTTTAAGTGTAACAATGAAACAACCGCTTTTTAGTTACGAAAGTGACATGGCCTATTTGTTCACTTAATTTTGAAGTAATTTATCAATAATCTAAAAGAAAATTCTAAACATCACATTTTATAATTTGTGAGCCGAATCAATTCTCGAATTGTTTAAAAATATCACTTTTGGAATAAAGTCGCAGGTGATTTCCTTACCTATCAATTGAATATTAACAAAAAAGGAACATTCAAACTAACGAGGACGCAGCCATACCGTTTAAAGAGGGTATGTAAAATACGGGAATTTGTCAATCAACTATCGAATCAATTTAAAATATTTGAAGAGTTGAGCGAAAAATTCTTTCGTAGACACACGAGGATATAACTAATCGGGAATTATCAATAATAATAAAACCGGTAAAACTGATAGATTCAATTTATTGTCCTGTGTTATGTTTAGTCTAGCCAAACTATTATATTAAATCTTATTTATACTTTATAAACGTTAATTCAATATCTCTTTACCAGGCGGCATGTTATCTGCATTACTGTATCTGTGGTGGCTAGTTAGAATTTTTGGTTAAAAACGATTCTGCGCAGGATCTCTCTGATGATAACCGGCTTTTGCAACGGTAAAAGTATCTGCAACTTTACGACAACCGAAGTCTGCCAAAAAACAAAGACGTAGTTACAGATAGATTACTACTTCTGTGCATTGTTTAAATAAGCATTCACTCTCCTTAATAAAGAACAAGTATTTTAACTATTATTATTATTGTTTACAGATGAATTATTGAAAAATATTGTATATATCAGTTATGAAGCAGTGGAAATAAAAATTGGCGAAGACCTATAATAATGAAGATGATGATAGTAATAATATCAATATTAACAACAACAATAATCGTAATACTACAACTACTACTAGTAATACTACTACTATTAATAATAATAATAAATAGTAATAATTAAATTTCTATTCCAATGTGAATATAAAACGCCTTATTTGGAAGTAAAGTGATCATATGTATGGCTGGTAATATTAAAAATTATAGCAAGATAATATGACGCTAATTAAAGCGTGCGAAACTATAGATAGGATATTGCCATACATATAAAAGGACATATCATAAATGACCAAAGTGATATCCAGGAGGAAGCGAGAAATAGACTAAATGCGTTACAATATCACAGCATGACGGCCCATAAAATCGGTCAACGAGAAAATCTCTTTCTATTCAGACTTTGGTAAGAAAAAGTTTATGCATCTTAAACAATAATTTATTGCTCGGGGGTGGTAAAGATTCTTTAAATCAAGTTTGCGAGCTTGAAATAAACACCAATCCCATTGGAATGAACTAGTCGTCGAACAGTATAACAACGCAACGCAATGATCGCTTCGACCTTCCATGACAGATCATCAGAGTATCACGGAAACTTGATTCAGGCGAGGATCAAACCAAAATAAATATATATGGAAACGCAAATTTATATGTGGCCTCACGTCCAGTAGTCTTGCAAACATTGTACGTGATAGGAAATGTCGACGGTCAATTTCTAAGTAGTCAGATTATTGTTTTATTTTGCTTTATATATATATATATATATATATATATATAGACAATACAATTAAACAATAATTTATGCATCTTGTCTGTATTGTCCACTGGATATAATGTATAACAATTACCTCAAATATCACTTTCAAATTATCATTGGGATTTCGATTGGAACTGAGATTTGATCATTTATTGATTTAGAAAACTGCCTAGTCACACACACACACACAAAGAGTATAGAGGGAATAAATAGGCACAGAGCTACTCCTATAGACACGACCATGAATCAGCTAAACAAAAGTGGAAAGGGATAAGAAAGAAGTGGATTCATAAAATAAGCCAATTCCATAGTGTTTCTATGAGATAATAGTGAATGTAGCAGTACCGATGTTGGTCTATCGCTATAATTGTGCCTATTAGTATATACTAGTATGAAATTTATTAAAGAAGGCGTTCTAGTTCAACCGATATAAATAATGCAAGTGAACAGTCGATCTCACTGAAAAGATGAATGCTGGGCGTATCGAAAGATCTAGAGAGGATTTGTAGGAAAATTTAAAAAAAATGGGGCGGGCCCATTTAAGCATTTTATACATGCGTGTAGATATTGAGTGCAAAGATAAGTGATGTAAGTACAATACTACATAAATATGTTATGTTGTCGATCGGAATTGTTAGAAAGAGAATTACTAGAATTGGAAAGCGATAGAATGTCCTGTCTCAACTTCATGGGCCTAGTTTATTCTGGATTAATTTTCAAGTCTATTGTGGTGGGGGTCGACTTTAAAATGGAAATAATATGAAGCAGAAGGTTATAGTCGAGGAAATAAGTTTGAGGAAAACTAAAACGGTGCCAAATAATCTGCATACTTAGAAAAATTTTACGGCAAATTGCTCAATCATAAATAGGATAAAGCTACATTAAATGGAATTGGATCAGGAACAAAATTATTATTTACCTTTATTGTGGTAAATTATAGGAGGATGGCATTTAGAATAAAATAGAATGGAATAGAATATCTTTATTTTGGTGCAAACCACACATGTTAATTGTAAAATAATTTAATGAATAAATTATTTGTTTTAAGTGTTTGTGCGATGAATTTGTTCCAATAAATAGCATTAGGAGGCGGATTAGGAATCACATTTATTTAAAATAGAAAAATAGATATTTTTATTTTTAGCCAATAATGATGATTTCCTAAAAGAATTTTATCGAAACATCATTGAGGCAATGATTCAATAGAGTAAACGTTTACTAGCTTGTTTAGTTTAATCCTTTTAAAGTAGAACTGAAAACACTTCAGCGGCACTTTTGTTGAAATTGACGTCCTTACATGAATCAATAGTGGAACTGTACACGCTCAAATATTGAAGCCGTCAGTAAGGATATACTTTTTACGAAAGACAAAATCCAAATTTTTTGAAATTTGATTGCGGAGTTCCAGCTTTATTAATTCCAATGCCGCGTTTTGCGCACGCGGGTAGTAGCTTTGCACGGACATTTTCACAAAGATCCGATTGATCACAATTTCACAAAACAAAATTGGAAATTGTGATCAATCGGATCTTTGTGAAACTGTCCGTGCAAAGCTACTACCCGCGTACGCAAAACTCGGCATTGGAAAAAATCCAAATTTTCCTCAGTAATAAAAAGGAATAATAATTGCAATCATCATCTATTGCCAATCAGGCGTGCATTGACATATTTTTCTTATACTGAGCGTAATTTTAAAGCATTATGGAAGACTGTGCTCTGGACGAATTGGTGGAACGCATGGAAGAACGATCGTTAATTAATCTCGCAGCCATAGCCTGCTTAGAACGATATTAACGGCCTAAATTACAAACAACATAAAAGATCCGCCATGCGGCTGCTGGTTGATAGCAGTGCGGCTAGACTTAGCACAGATTACACAGTCATTATGGGATAAATGAAAGAGGGGTGAAATTTTTGTTCATTTAGAAAACAAAAAATTAGTAAATAAAATAATGGGCATAATGATCATCAAAGCTGAAAACTCATAAAAATGGCATTGTGTGTCTTCATTTAAATGTTTTGGTTTATTACATGATCAAAATAATAATACAGATTTTGTTTGCCATTAATATATCGTGACGTGAAGAATATTATTGAACGAATTTTTAAACTATGATGTATTTATTCAAATTGCTCAAATTCATTAATAAAGCAATGTAACCCAGAATCCTCTTGTAATTTAATTATGAATGATTTTTTAGCTGATGAATTGCCTTAAATAGCTGAACTCCACAAATATGCGGATGAAATATTAAGCCCGGAAAGACGACAGACTGGATGATGAGTCAGATTAAAAAGGAATGATTCCGACTTTGTAGTTCAGAAGTAACCTTCCATCAATAAATTTCGCAGAATAATTGATAAAAACCTTTAATTTAAGTCTGCAAATTAATAATGACACGAGTGGATTCTTATAATTCCGTTTCCGATTAAAGCCAGGGCTAGGACCACGTAATTGACACCATTTGGTATCGAGTAGAAGCATCGCTAAAGAGACTATTAGTCTATTCAGGGTTCATAGAAAAAATGGCATTAAGCTCTTACATCCACAAGGATATCGGCGGTGGAATATTCAGCATCAAGTGAGTTAGAATCGGCGAAGGAAACTCGGGCATTATTACGCGTAATTGTTCAAAATTTCTAATACGAGAAGTTTGCTGTTGTGATAATATGTCATGCATGCTTAATTGATGAGATCGACTAATTCAAGTATCAGTTTTTGTGAAGCAATGGCTAACTAAGGCCTCGGGCACTTTGTGCTGAGCTAAAGAGTGATTTTGAGAGAAGAAATTCCCGCTGGTGGCAGGGTATTTTGGCGGCATATGCTGTATTAATCCATCTAACTTACTGCTTCAAGGCAACAGGATCGTCAGTAACAAACTATAAGTTATGGCTAAAGTTGAATAACTATCATCAGCCTCTATGACTCTAGGAATTCGTTCTAAAAATATTATTGACAACAACTACAGTCACACAGTAAATGATCGTGAATGGGCTCGACCTGTGTTTTCAAGCGTTCATGTAATTTATTGACACAGGAAGTCAGATTTTTGCAGTCAACCGTGGATTTCGTCAGTGGAACGCAGTCAAAATTGTTGACTCGTGTTCTGTGCCTTTGATGAAGCCTATTTACTTATGTATTGATCTTGGCCTGAAGAACGATATTCAGATTGTTTTTAGAAATGAACAATTGGCCCATATTGTAAGTCGCAACGGCTTGAGAAGATCATATCGTTGACTTATAATGCCATGCGGAAAAGCGATATTCTTCAAGACGATTTGGTAGGGCCGTCGTCGAATGTGCACTACGATGAGATACCTATATTAACGAAAGACATCAAACACATCCGCTGGTTAAAATCAGTTTCAGTATCGAATATAATGATGTCTGGAAAAGTGATGTATAACACGATTTGGATCGTCGTATGAAATTTTCGCGGAACAAGTTCTGCATTATTAATTATTTTAATACACTTTCGTTGGATCATTGTCGACTGTTGAACACCCATCATTCGATACATGAGGCTCTAAAATGCTGGTGATACAATGAGCCAGATACGTAGCAAAACTAATTATACTTAGTCGGGTGGGCAATAAAGTACACAAAGTCTACGACAAAGGGACTTGCTTCAATGGAGTTAATGAATGAATCTGAGGAACACTTGCGAGGTGAGCCGGTATTGCGGAAAACTGGTATTCGATATGAACCACCGGAGGAACTGAAGTGCGCCATTGGATTGTTTCTTGTTGTGATTTTGCGTTACCGACACTTTTATTGCAAACATCCAACGAGCATTGATGCTTCTTAATAAGGAAAATGTTTAAAAATTTTCATTATTAATTGTTAGATTTTAATTAATCAAAATGTACTAATCCTATTTTTCAGTCATAAAGTGATGCATTCTAACGAGAAAAAGTATTATTTTTACTTTTAGTAAGTGCAAAATAAATAATTGCAATGGTGGTATTTTAAATATCTATTTTCTTTCATTATATTAGTGATTAAAATATTTTAAAAATTGGCATTAGCTGTAGGACTAGAAGTCATATCTTAATAAGTAGACCAATACGAATTCAGATCTTGTTATCCAGCGAAATTATTTGATGTAATCTTTTGCTGAGACAGAGTTTAATCCTCATAAATAAAGATTCATGATCCGGCTAGGTTACATCTTCTAAAATTCGAAAAGGAGGGAAAAGTAAAGTAAATTTGCAGAAATTGGCGTTGCAAGAGAAAAGATTGCAAAGTAGACAAATTTATGGAGCCTCCTTTGTCGGAAACGCAAAAATACAAATCGCTCTACCAAAGAAGATTGATAACACTGACTAAATATGTGTTACGATAAAACATGAGATTCCACCAAATTCTCTCTACCTAAAGCATGCATGACATTTTAATTGAGATCAATTACTAAATAACTAAAACAGCAATTCGGCCTTGTACAGGGGAATGAAAATACGAAATAGACCCGTACAGAATATGAATTGAATTTCCTGTTTTAATGCTTAATCTACATAGATAAGATCTAGGATAAAATTAGAGGGGATTTCCTTCGGTTGCATGCTGTTTCTTCAATACTGAGAGATCTGAGTGGGATAGGCTAAAAGAATCATCAAAGTATGTTTGCTTGTCAAACCAGTAGTGAATTCTATGTGAAGCTTGCGTTATGTAAAGGATGAATTGTGTAAACCTGGTTCATATTCTTGCTGTTGGATCATTGGTAGAAATCAATTCTGGCTATTACTAAAAATGCTCAATCAATTAAGTTGATGAATTACATTTGTAATCAAAAGCAATATTAAATTTGTAACGAAAGGAAATGCAACCATGTTCTGTCAATACATATTCTAATTCAATATCTCTTCCCAAAGATGCAAGGCATCTGGCTTATTATTAAAAATGGCGATTGGCGCAATGTTACTTCAACTTGCGATCGATTTCCATGGAGGCCCATCCGAAACGAAGAATGATGATAACATAAATCGGTGTAAATTTGAAAAATGCATCAAATGGGCAGATCATGTGATATGAGTGTTGAGACGCGTAACTGAAACCATGAATGTAACAGTTGCTTCTGCTTTTGAGGAATGGTCAAGAATTAACATACATGTATATAATTTTTGGCGATGGGGGGGGGGGTTTATTCTTATGATTACAAAGAGAAACTGTGCTTGTCGTCCTCGGAGTTGCAACACCAGAATCATTTTTGAGGCTGATATATTTAATTTGCTAGTCATTTGTACTGCCCAAAGTGGATGTTTATTTATGACCATACTGGCCTATGTTGTGTGCTCATAATGAAACTTCTATAGAAATGATCAAAAGTTGATATTAATGTATTCCATTTATATGCGCTTTTAGAGATTACAAAAATAGTTCACATTTTTGAAATTAAATGAATGGTGTGAGGTCTTGTGCCACGGTGTAGCTTTGTAAAAAATTATTTATAGAATGTTTATTTAAATTTTTTTCATTATTAGAACTACATTGACATTTTTCTGTTACCTCGTGAACATTCTTTTAATATTTATCTTAACCTGTGTGAAGAAGTTTTGAAACTCGAATTTCATAATATAATTTCCTCCACATTGTGTAGCTAACATAAAGAGTTTTCAATAGGAAAAGTCAATTTAATGAAACAACATACCACTTTAATCAAAATTATTAGTTCTAAACTTCATAAATTACATGATTATCTACCTACTTCTTCACGATTCAAAAGATGTTTTCTGCAATTGCTCATTATTGTCAATGTCCGCCGATGTCTATCGTGGCCGTGACATACCTCTTAAATGCTAAGCCAAAAAAGTAAAATATTCTTCAAAATTCTGCTCATCTTCTAATAAAAAATAACATTTAATTATTTATTTACCCCCACAGTGCGGTACACAAACCGAAAAGTATTTCGGTTATCAAGGTTCTCATAATTTATGTTTTATTCTGTAAAGTTAAAGATGATATTTTCATTTATGCATCAGCAAATGCGAATCAGCCATACATTTCTGGTATGAGCTTCCACTGGAAAGTGTGATAAGTGTGAATGTTTAAGAAAACGATTTTTCAATGGGGCAATTTGATTGATGAGCCAACCGTATGATTGAAAAAAAACTTTTTGATGAAAAATATTATTTCTGAGCATGATAATCACATGATAATCAGCTTATTTTACCAATGAAAAGGATGATAAGGATGGATGCTTAAGAAAACGTTTGTTTTCAATGAGGAAATTTGATTGATGAGCCAACTGTATGATTAAAATAACCCTTTAGATGAAAAATATTATTTATAAGACTCATAGTTTACATGATAATCAGCTTATTTTACCGAGTTTAAAAAAATTTCAAACAACTTGTTATTGTTGTGTAGGTCTTAGCCGTGACATACCGATTAAATGCCAGACTCATAAAAACACAGTTCAAGAAAACACAATTCAAGTTGGAATATATAGATTACATTAAATTATTTATATCCTCCAGATTTCGGAACAAAACTAAAAAATTAAATTTGGTCGTTAAGGGCTTTTTAAATTTTGGTTAATCCTGTGAATTAACTATCCCCGCGTTTATTATCAAAAAACATTCCTGGTAAGGCCTTCATAGAATAGTGTGATAAGCGTAATTTTTAAAATAATCTTTTAATTTATAAAATAGGAGTCAATAAGCCACTTTATTTATATGAGTAGAAGAAGTTTTATTGGGCAATTTGTGCAAGCATTTGCGTGTAAAAATATCGTGTGTAAAACAAGTTATATACGAGACTACCACATATCTAATTATGCTTTCCATAAATATGCATTGCGATTTTATCCTTGCTAGTCAGTTTGTCGTCGTATTCTGATGATGTTCATAGAACGTCCACAGTCGTCAATACGTGTGACTGACGGTAGTTTTGCTGTGTTGTTCGACGACTGGTTAAATAATATTGGACTTCTGTTTACATCACCTCGAAAACTTGATTTGAAGAGTTGTTAGCACCAACTACAAAATCAATGATTGTTTAATATTATTAACTATATATATATATATATATATATATATATACCTTTATATATATATATATATATATATATATATATATATATATATATATAAATGTATCGGAAGTTGCAAAAAGTTAAAGTTCGTGACTACAAAGATATTGTGCAGCCGAAATTTGCAGTCAAATACTGCATTTGAGACTACTTGAGGTGAGAGCCGCATATCTAATTTTGCTTTCCATATATACGCATTGCTTTTTGATTCTCTCTATTCAGGTTTCCATCGTATTCTGATGAAGATCATGGAAAGTTGAAACGCGTGAGTACGTGTGACTGACGGTAGTTTTACTATGTTGTTAGACATCTGTTTAATTACAATGGGATTGGTGTTTACTTTAATATAGCAAACTTGATTTAAAGAATTTTTATCAAAACCCGCGCAATCATTGATTGATTAATTGGGTGGGGCATATCTGTGAAGTATTTACTGTGTCTTAGTACATTTTATATCCAGTGTGGGCCATTACATTGGTTCGCTGATTATGCTTATTCGTTTGCCATTTTGATACTTGCATTCTGTCTATGTCTTCAATGAAATTGTACACATGTTTTTCTTAAGTCAACATATATTCTAACACGTTGGCTTCTGAAATTGCTCTTTAAATGGGCCAATATAAGTTGCGCGGCCGCTGGTAACAACTATGAAAATCCAGGCTGCGATCTGTGTATAAAATCGGACCTATTGTATACAATCATTTTCCAGTATAAATTAAGTATTGCTTAATGAAGAAAAGGCAATTCATCCAGTAGACGGGTTTGGTCTCTATAAGGAATTCTTCACATATTGTCCTGATTTTGTCGTGGCCTGGGCTTGAACATGGTTACCTCAAGTTCGGAATCTGTTGCTGTAAACACTGAGCCAGCCTGTCGCTTATAGACAGGTTTCGTCATAAATGGCTCTAATTGTACTTTGTGCAACTTACGTAAGAATTATATCGGGTAAAAGTGACTTCGCTAACGATAAGACATTTCCTTTAATTGATTTGAGAAAGTGTACAGTTAAAAACAACTATTCGCTTAAATTTTAGCTGTTTTTATGTCAGTTAATTGTGGGCAATTACATTGTCATACCATGCTCTCATTCCAATATCATTAATCAGTACAACATTTCATGATTTTGGTGTTGCATTTTTCTTTTTGTTAGCCAACATTCTCTTTCATATGCGATATTAATACTACTGACAGTTATGCAAATATTGGTATCCTTCGTAGGGTAAATAATAGTTAGGACGAAACTTTTGATGATTAATTCTCTCTTTTGGAATGAAAGTCTATTGAAAATTAAAAGTACCCTACTCACGTGTATAGATGTAAAGAAATTGCATCAGATACAAGAATCGATTGCTTCTCATTTTCTCCTTTATATATATTCAAATGAATATTTCCATTCATTTTCACATGCGACTCACACAATATGTAGACATAATCAGTCTCAAGATACTGGATGTATTACAATATTATCATTTATTTTCACAAGTTCCACATACCAAATACCTAAGTCGAATTAACCAAATACTGTCAAATGTAACTGGCCTGAAACATGCGATAGTGAGTTAAAATTGTAAAATATGAAGAAGTTTAACAAATGAAAACAACATAATTATCGAAAAAGAAGACTATTTTTATCCTAACATTTTTAATGTCAATAAAATTGATTGCCTCACTGAATATACAGTTCTGCATATATAGGAATGAAAGTGTCCCCGGTGTGTTCAACATCACCCGCCAACAAAATTAAAGTCCAAACGGCAAGTTAAAATCGAACTAGTGAACGGAGACTCGTTCCCGTATCTTGAATTTGCTTAGATTTAGCTCCTGTCATACCACTTTGCGTTTTATTCTGTGATATACTCGTTGACGTTTGACATAATGATGCCTTTGGTCTTGATCGTTACCATATCCTGTTAGATTTGGTGTTTCAATCATGAACTCAAATATAGCCTTCAATTGATCAATGAATAATTCTGTTATATTCAGTCACAACGACTTTTGGATCGTGCTTAATTATGGGATGGGATTCAATATAATTTGTCTTCAATGTAAAATGAATAGCGAAAATTCGGACATTGGCTTGTTTTAAAATATATAATTCTTTCAAAACATAAATTGGCGGATGGTGCTCTCTGGTTTTTAATCTCACCGCCATTTTTTTGTGCGGGACAATTGATAGCACTCGTAGGTCGGTAAAACATTGAATCCTCAACATTTCCAGGAGCACCGATTTTCGGCCTTGGTTGATTAGTTCTTACTTGTCCCTGGAAATGTAAATGATTCAAGATTTTACCGACTTACGAGTGTTATCAATTGTCCCGCACAAGAAAATGGCGGTGAGATTTAAAACAAGAAAGACAGCATTGCGAAATTTACATCAAAATTTTTTTGCAGCGACAGACTATGTAAAACGCACTTTAGTTGCTGTGTAACTTCTGGCCCTGGCGGCTCATCACCAACTTTGAAACCACATATTGGATCTTCTGGGAGATGCGAATTGTGATGAAATGTTACTTGTATAACTAATACGTAATACTATCACGCTGTCTTGTTCACGTATCAAGTAGTAATAATGAGAATGCGCGAAGCCGATCAGACTATTGGCGAGATGCACATAATGCCGCATATAACGCGCGATATTTGCATTCCACTAGACTATTGCATTTGGGATTGAATGCATTTTTTGTCTGCGCACGTCAATTCTCAGGAACTTTAAGCTATCCTGGAAATTACGATTCATGAATTTTGAACCTTGGTCAGACACTACTAACTCTCGTATCATAAATCATGCCACAAATTGCAGCAAGAACGCATTGGTAATGGTCTCCTTAACTTGACCTGTTAGTGTTATTAACTCAAGCAGTCTTGTATGTCGATCAGGTATGGTCATGCAAAATCGGAAGTTGTGTACTTCTAGAAGAGTATTAATTTCAACATGGGTAAATCTGAACCGAGCGTTAGTAGCTCGAAACGGCCAAATTCTGAACGAGTGTGACGTACGACATGCTTTAATCAATGCGGCAATATCTTTTCGAATAGTCGGCCAAAAGATACGTTCTTGTAACAATATCTTTGTAACATCCACACCAAAATGACTCATATTATGGTATTCATCAATTACGGGGGGGGGGGCGGCCGTCTAGCGAAAGCCATATTTTGCAAGCTAACTATCTTGCAATATTATATGCGATGACCTCTGCATCGTCTAGCTTGACATTACTAAATTTTTCTGGGTACCTTTGTCACGATGATATGAGTTCTTTGTCTGTCTGTTGCTTCGTCCGAATGTCGTGCCATAGCGACAATTTGGAATTCTGTTGGACTTTCGAATTTACTTCAATATGAGATAGAATATCAGCCATTGCATAGTCTTTACCTTTTACATGACTGATGCTAAAGTGGAATTTACTAAGGTGGATCATCTGTACAATTACTCTTTTTGGATAATTTTAGGTACCCTTTTATAAAGCCTCCACTAGCGTCGTATTGTCGATCTTTACTTCGAACTCGAGGTTCTCTTTCCATTGAAAAATATTTATTTTATATACTGTTTGTTTGAGAAACAATATATATATATATATATATATATATATATATATATATATATATATGCAGAAGTATGTATTAGGTGTTGCGAACTTAGTAACAAATTAGTTCAGTTGTGACCAGAAGGATAAACCAAAGGCAGCATGAACGGAAAGTATAATCTCATGCACATTCGTTTCGTGCTTACTGGCGACTCATCAGTAGGAGCCGGTATTACGCCCTTTAACCACTATATATTTGGTCAAGAATGTGGAATAATAGGACGGTACAATCTCCTAGACGAATGTGTAAACCTGTAATAGTGAAGCTAACATAATCTGAAGTCAACGACAATGCGACTTCAACGCTAACTCACACTATATAATATATATACCGAGTCTGTAAAGGATACTAACACTATGGCTATTGTGTTAGTAACTGATACCAACATTATTGTACCGAAAAGGTACATGATACTAACACTATGGTTTCCGAGTCGGTACATGATTCCAACCTGATGGATATCAATTTGAAGCTACAGTTCAATAAAAGTGAGAATTACATCAAGTGCTGAACACCTGTTACTCCAGTAAATCCCTTTCACTCTGGCCTTGGTCTATATCAGTTATTACACTTCGCTTGGTATGCTGACATCATTCAATTCAGTATATTAAGGATTAAATACTGTTTTGTTGCGAAGACCTAATATATATATATATGTATATATATATAATATATAATATATGTATATATACATATATATATATATATATATATATATATATATATATATATATATATATATACAAGTATGTATTACGTGTTGCGAAACAAGCAACAAATTAGTTCAGTTGTCACCAGAAGGATGAACCATAGGCAGCATGAACGGAAAGTATAATCTCATGCACATTCGTTTCGTGCTTACTGCAATTATTATTCCTATTATTCCTATTATTCCACATTCTTCTACCGAATATATAGTGGTTAAAGGGCGTAATACCGGCTCCTACTGGTGAGTCGCCAGTAAGCACGAAACGAATGTGCATGAGATTATACTTTCCGTTCATGCTGCCTTTGGGTTATCCTTCTGGTCACAACTGAACTAATTTGTTACTAGGTTCGCAAAACCTAATACATACTTGCATATATATTAGTTCTTCGCAGCAAACAGTATTTAACTGTAATATATTGAATTGAATGATGTCATGCTTACCGCGAAATGTTATAACTGATATCGATCAAGGCCAGAGTGTATGGATTTACTGGAGTAACAGGTGTTCAGCAATTGTTGTAATTCTCAATTTGAGTAAACTTTAGCATAAATTGATATCCATCAGGTTGGAATCATGTACAGACTCAGAAACCATAATGTTAGTACCATGTACCATTTCGGTACAATAATGTTGGTATCAGTTACTAACACAATAGCCATAGTGTTAGTATCATTTAAAGACTCGGTATATATAATATGTAAAGTGAGATAGCGTTGAAGTCGCATTATCCAGACTTTATATAATGTTAGCCTAACTACTGCAGGTTTACACATTCGTCTAGGAGATGGTATCGGCCTATTTTCCCACATTCCTCACCCAAATATATAGTGGTCAAAGGCATAATACCGGCTTCTACTGATGAGTCGCCAGTAAGCACGAAATGAATGTGCATGAGATTATAAATTCCGTTAATGCTGTCTTTGGTTTATCCTTCTGGTCACAACTGATCTAATTTGTTACTAGGTTCGCAACACCTAATACATACTTAAATATTTCTTTTGCGGATTAAAATGAGATGAGGTACATTTCACCCTCGGCTTCTTGTTTTAATATGGCACACATGGCAACATCGGATGCTTCGGTGGACAATTTTAACAGTGCATTCGGCTGAACAACCTGTGGTATTTTATGCTTCGTAAGCAAACCTTTTATTCAATTACATGTGTATTAGTTCAAGCATTATCTGGTCGGTTGCATCCAAGCGCGGACCCGAGTTGGACTTAGGCGATTTCAATACTTGGAGATGTTTTGTCAGCCGCATTTGTGACAGCGCTACCATGAGAATAAAAGATGATTAGTACAAAAAATACTAATAGCACGACACAGATTTTTTGTAGATGTCAATGAGGGAAATTTTATGATACCCTCGACTTTGTCTTCTAGGATATTATTAATACATAGTGCCCATTAACTTAGTACTTCATTCATAAGCCTCTGAATGTCTGAGATGCATAGCAAATTCCAAAGTTCATAAACATCTATTTGAGTAAACAAAAAGAGGTAATTACAGCTGTCTTCACGATGCTTTATTCGTAGAGTGGTATGTGATGGTATGCTGATTTAATTTCAAGCACAGCGAACCGTTTGCTTTAAGCAATTACATGGTTGATATCATAAGCATTATTTATCGGATATCAATCCGGAATTATAATTATGTTGAGGGCTCGATAATCACCACATAATCTACAACCAAAAAAATGTTGCTTGGCTTGTATGTGTATCGGCGATCCACATGGACTTGAAATAGGACGAATAATACCGCCCTCTATCATTTAAGCGTAAATGGCCTTGGCAGTTTCTAAACCTTTTTGTCTAAGGATCAATCTCGGGCGAAGACTAGAGGGTCTGTATTTGCTATATGATTCCGTGTAGTCAATCTAGATTTACTGATGGGATCTTATATTTAAATATTCGTAATCTTCGGAAAACTGTTGACAAACTTACTTACTTATGGATGAGCAGATTCAAACGAGTCATTGCTCTTGAGTTAAAAATTAGGCGATCGTCACTACCAACAAAGTTACGCTCAACTAAATTCCTAACTGGATCTAAAAAGTTAACTTTGGATGTATCCATTATTAGATTGTACTTTGCCAAATCATCTAGGTCACGTATGTAATATGGCACGTCAGCGATGACAAACGTCCACGGGAATACATGACGTAGACCTGTTAATACTCTGAGATTCGTCAAGTGATATGTTTTGATTGACTGGCCGTTGGTGTCCTTTAACTTGAAATCTGCGTTGCACGAGACTTTAAAATTTGGCGTTACTAAAAATATTGCCGTATAAGTATCAACCACAAATCGCGAGTATGGATTTCTGATAGTCATTAACCAATTAATTTGCTGAATAAAAGAAGTCATACGCGCTGGCCTTCCTTTCACTTTTCGTTTCTCTCTATGGGTCTGAATTTTGTACTTTTGTAAACTACCTGTGATCCGCCTTGAATATTCACAAACGGTACCGTCTTGACATTTTCTCAAGCAATTTTTAGCTCTGCGACTTATATAACAAGAATTATACTCTAATTATTGGGGCTGAACTCACGAGGACACCTTTCTAACTGTGAGCGACTGGATGGGTTTCTGGATGTTGATCGGTTTATATTATATCGCCACAGTTTGGTGATGACAGGAAATCAAATGTTCATTGCGATGACTGGCGAGGACGGTGCGAGCGATGCGATAACAGCCCAGGACCATTCATGTTATGGTTCTGCATTGTTTCTGGCTAACTGGATATTATACTATCTAACAGAGATTTTAAATTATCAATTGCAGTTTCAAGTGGCTCCGATTTTCTAATGATCTAGTTGTTAAGCCTAACACTTTAGAGCTAAGACATTTTTTTCAAGAAGATGTCCCCAAATATTGGAACTTCTTATATTCACACCAATGTTAATTACCCAAAATTGGTGTCTAATTTATAAACAAATGAAAATTTTTGTTAGTTAAAGAAAAGCTATAATTTCAAAAAGAACATCGGAAATTATTTATGGAAAATGCTACCGTAATTTAGATTCTAACAGTTCAAGAATGATCGCATGATGGCAAAACGTAAGTATCTGACCCAAAATACAGTTCATCCAATGAAATTATTCATATTTAGTCACACGAGAAGTAGAAACACCACTGATCATTAGATTGCATTTTCATATAATTAATTAATAAAAATTAGCTTCTACATCCATGTATTATAATTATCTCTAAATTATCAACTTATTTGTCTTAATACAATACAGTTTTACATTTACAATTTATGAATATATATATATATATATATATATATATATATATATATATATACTATATATATATATATATATATGTCATAACAACGCCATTTGAATATGGAAGAAAACAATGGAAGAATTCTGCTGTGATTTATAATAAAAACAGCTTTACATTTATCAGTTAAATACTGTTTGTTGCGGAGATCTAATAAATATTCAAGTATGTACTAGGTGTTGCGCACCTAGTAACAAATTATTTCAGTTGTGACCAGAAGGATAAACCAAAGACAGCATGAACGGGTAGTATAATATCATGCACATTCGTTTCATGCTAACTAGCGACTCATCAGTAGGAGCCGGTATTACGCCCTTTAACCACTATATATTTGGGTGAGGAATGTGGGATAATAAGACGATACAATCTCCTAGACGAATGTGTAAACCTACAGTAGATTAGCTAACATCGTATAGTCTCGACAATGCGACTTCAACGCTAACTAACTCTATATAATATATATACCGAGTCTGTAAAGGATACTAACAATATGGCTATTGTGTTAGTAACCGATACCAACATTATAGTACCGCAAAGTTGCATGGTACTAACACTATGGTTTCCGAGTCGGTACATGGTACCAACATGATGGATATAAATGTATGCTACAGTTCACCAAAATTGAGGATTACAACTATTTATGAACACCTGTTACTCCAGTAAATCCATACACTCTGGCCTTGATCGATATCAGTTTTCACAATTCGCGGTAAGCATGACATCATTAAATTAAATATTTAACAGTTAAATACTGTTTGTTGCAAATAACTAATATATATGCAAGTATGTATTAGGTGTTGCGAACCCAGTTACAAATTAGTTCAGTTGTGACCAGAATGATAAACCAAAGACAACTTGAACGGAATGTATAATTTCATGCACACTCGTTTCGTGCTTACTGGCGACTCATCAGTAGGAGCTTTACATTTAATGTAATCTAAACTTGCTTTAATATTTTGCTTATATATATTGTGAAGAACTGGGAATTGATGGAAAAAGTTCGGAAATGCTTCCAAAAAGTTTTCCGATGAAGAAAGGAATTCTAAAATACTGCATTAATCACAAAGCAGGTGAGATAATTTCGTTAACAATCATTCTTGTTTCAGTTTGTAAAACGTTCTATAAATTTTTGTATAGCCGATGGGGTTGAACTGAACGAAACAATGATGCGACGTGAGTTAATTTAACTACTAGGCTCTTAAGGTGATATTGGCTGCATTTCTATAATATATTATTTTCAATTTGTCATCAATTCTGCACGTACGATCATCAACAAATTTACAGGTATTACAAGAAAGATATTTCACGTAGCACGCTACTAAATTAGCCTTAGTTTTGATATCGGAAACATTGAGAAACTGAAATTTACCAACGGCAAATGAAAGCTTATGAAATTTGCAGACTCTTGCAAATACGAGCATATACATATATATATATATATATATATATATATATATATATATATATTTAAACAAAGGCTTAAGTGAGAATAATTTTTTTTCATTTTATGACAAAAGTGTTGTTCCAATTAACTAATGCAAAGTGTCGGCATCACGTTTGTTTTGCTCTTAAGCAGTCTAGAGTCACAAGTCTGTTTTTATGACCATCTATTCAGAGTAAATCTTGTGATTTAATTTGTAGAGTGACATTTCGTTTATGGCTGCATAGCTTTTATCACAAAATTTTGCAATATCAAGTAGAAATTTTTTTTATAAACTCGGCGACAGTGACAACTACAGTTTTCATTTCGATTTTCAGAATATTTTGTTTTTCTTTTGTGTGCATATAACTCTAGATGCTATGCATAACCAATACGTACCGCTTTAGCTATGAACACACTCGTAATGCAATGCATACCAGTAGGTATAACCCCATGGCATTCCGAATATATTTTTACAGGCTAAATTAACACTACGAATTAAAACAATACTTAACTAGATTATTTTGTCTGTGGGTAGGTTTGGCGATGTTAACACAACAATAACAAATTTTGTAACTAGGGTGTCGATTAAACTGTCAATCGCTTTATTTATTAATTTGTGATTAATTAAGCAATTTTATTTTATGCCGGCACAGGCAAATATCAGATAAATTAAGTTTTAGCAGTACAGTTAAAATAAAATTGGGTGATATTACAAGAGCACTTTACACGGTCTCAGAGATTTAAAGTTGAATATTGAACTTCTGGATAATTTATGATAAATAAGCGGATATCAAGAATCTCCCATGAATGTCTAGATAGCGTATTGATGACAGCAAATGCAAAGTTAACATTCCTACCATGAAGTTGCACGTGCTCGTTAATAGAACAGGCCAATACTATTCGACCTTAAATTTTAATTAGTTGAAGGAAAGTTAATTAAAATTTTGGCAAATTGATTTAAAAAAACGCTTAATGTGTTTTGCAGTCTATAAAAGCCCAAATAAATGGTATACTAATCAATCAATAACAGTGAAAATGCTGATAATATGCTGTAGGTTTGATTATGAAATTTCTAAAAAGGCAAAGTAAACGAATAGTCATTCGAAAGTCTGGCGCAAAATGTAGGGCTATTCGTTTCTTAATTGACTTTGTTGTAGAAAATGGATGAAACTATCAAAAGTTACGTCATTTCTTGCAGTTGAGATTTTATCACTAGGTGATTAAATCGAGTTCGCGAGTTTGAGAAAAAATCCCAATTCTTCTTTATATAACGTTTTTCAAAGCATGGTTAAATTCCCCATAATTCACAAAAATTATTGCGTTTTGACGTTCCACGATTATAATCAGAGCACAACGACAATCTGATTAGCGAGAGTTAAACAAAAGCAGAAATTGTGGGATCGAAATTTCAAGTCAAGTACAATGTATGTGAGACAGCCAGGGATGAGATCGCCATATTTGACTTTCTAAATTTAATATATAATTTCGGGTTGATTTTTGTTTGTCAGATTTACTGTCGTGAACTTGAATGCACGAAAGGTTTGAGTATATGCGAATGACCGTAATTTTAATTTTTTGTGCTACTGGTTAATTGAAGTGAATAATGTATATATTAAGTTAACAATCTTGATTTGAATAATTATTATTACCACCTACTTAATCAACGACTGTTCAATTGTATATGCTATACAAAATAATTTAAGTGAAGATGACAAATGACAGTACTCGACTTTTATCAATAATTTGTTTCTTTAAATAAAAAAATAGTTACACTTTTCAATAATTTTTTATTTAATTTTCAATATATATTAAAATAAATTATTCTTAACAGACATATTTACGACCTTTACAATTTATTTAATTAAGTTATAGCGCAAGAATTTGATTCTACATGCAGTCCGTGTAAACTAAAGTTTGCATATGCTAAAAATGCAATTGGTGAAATATATCAGTTTAAAGCTTATTCTGCACTCGTTAGTAAACACTTTTATTGCCAACGAACGTACACACGCAAGTTTAAATTCGATACCAACATATGCTTTTAACCCAGTCTCTATCGTGGTCGACTTAAAGATAGATTTCAAGCAATCCGGGTTGTTATTAGCTAATTCAACTATTGCTGCACGATTTGATAAAATTTCATGTGCGGAGAACAGCATGACTTTTACCGAACACGCACGAGATTGATCCTCGTCAACTGCAAGGCTGGCTACTGCTGGCGAATGTAGAATTATGATGAATCCTTTCTAATAGGTGAATTTCGTTTGTATACGAACATTTAGGCACGAATGTAAATAAATAATAAATAAAATAAAAAAATAACAATAAATGAAAAAATAAATAAAATAGAAATAAATTAAAAATAAAATAAAATTAATAAGTAAAGACAACAAAAACAAGCGAATAAAATAAATAAATAAATAAAACTATATACAGATGTATATATATATATATATATATATATATATATATATATATATATATATATATATATATATCGTGAAGAAATACATGTTCATGATTGGCTAAATTTTTACTGTAGGGATTCCGTGCAGTTGAAGTAAAGCTAAATCTTCTTTCAATTAGAGCAGCAGGTCAACTTGTTAACAGTGGTTAACTGCCAACATTGAAATATTATGTCCTTCAGAATTTTTTTACTGACGATGAGTTCAGGTCAAAACTTGTCATTACGCATAATTAACGGTGATGTGTTCTTTGCATTTCTACCTTTATTTGTTCTATTTTTATTATGGAACTAAAAGTCTTTAATCTTAATTGGTTTTAGCCATAGAACAGCTACTATATTAGTTTAGTTTTACATTGGCTAACCTTGAAATTCATGTCGCTCAAATGACATTAATTAGGGATGAGTTGCTAAGCAGCGAAATCACTAGACTGAGTGGGAGTTTGAAGCAGCGAATAGCACAAAGGATTGTATGATGCAGCATCAACTCATTAAGGAAAAAATAGAGATATATTATAATAATACAACTGGTTTTTATTAAAAGGGCACGCACTTTTAAAGAAAATTATGCTTCCTAAAACACAATTAATAAAGATTTTCACAAGTTTTATATTGGCTCTAAATTCTGCGATAGAGGATTTCGTACAAAGTTTAGCTAGGACATCAAACGATTAATGCATGAAATCCGCAAAATTAAAACACGTTTAGGTTACAATGTTTTTGTTAACACCGAGGGAACTAGCGGTTGTAATATCGGAAGTAACACGAACAAATAAACTTAAGACAAGAATTAAGAATGTTTATCGCTTTACATACTCAGTCAGATTTTAGAAAAAGTTCTTCCATCATTTGAAATTTAAATCAAGTGTAAATAACGAAATGCCGTCTGCTTACACAGATATTTGCAAGCTTTTCGGCTAATTTAAGTGATTTTGATTGTTACCTGCCGTATTGAGCAGTTTGGTTTAAATAAACCCTGATCATCTAGCTATTTACACAATTTATACCGAGATAAGGCTGATTTAGCTTACTACTCAATTAAAAGGATTATTCAAATGATTCATGTAGGAAATTATTAAAGTTGTATAGACAATCATTCTATGAGAATTTGGGTACTCTCTTATTTCTAATCTCTTTATTCGAATCCAGGAGCACTTTTGAGGCTCGAATAATTGATGCTCCGAGTAGTCGTCAGTTCATATACTACTACACTCCTAGAGGTATAGGAATTAATATCATTGCATATATTTACCACTTTAAGACCTTATGTAGCATAGGGCATTCAGAATTTAAAAAATATTTCCTGTTAAGCAAACACCACTATTTACACGTAGACTATAGCTTTGGTTGCGTAGTGGTCAAATTATAGTTCATTCTAGGTATTTTGAGTTCTACTAGTGGTCCGGGTTACTAATAATTTGTTTACAAACAATATAAAAGCGATTGCTCTAGAAAGTGTATAACCTGTGCGCCTTCGACGTGTTCGTTCTATTAACTTGAGTCGCCGTATAATTAAGTATTCAAAATGCACACTTCAAAAGTCCTTCTTGGATTAATGTATGCAGTTTGAGAATTTTGGAGCACAAATAATTAAGTAGAATAACTGTCGAAGAACAAACGTATCCCTTAGTACGAGGTAAATTTTTCATTTCTCTGAGGATGTGACATAGTTCCAACATGTTCAAGTGCCAGGTTGACGAGCTAAGAGTCTTGTTGACTAAGTTGGAATTTTCAAAAGCATGCAAGATCAAGGAATGAGGTTAGTGTGTTTTGGAATTTAATGTATCAATGTGTTTCTACTTAAAGAACATTCGCCATGAAATGGATTTTGGTATAATTTTTTAAACTCGCAGATATAGCTAAGAAAACTTTACATAAATGAAATATACATTTAGCCCTTATTTGACATCTCTTCATAATCCTAACAACAAAACTCAATTTATTAAGTCCTTCCTGACAGTGAAGAGCTCACCGACGTGCACACATACGTGAAGCATGGTGTATTGCAAAAATAGTATATATATATATATATATATATATATATATATATATGACTAGATGGAAATATAGATATCAATTTGAAAAGGATATAGCCTAATTAGTGTAAGCGCGTTAGGTTTACGACAAATCTTCTATATAAGTCTACACTACTCCTCGAAACCACCTTACAGTAAGAAAAAATATGGGACAACAAGATGCAGTGTCAGCTTCTTCTAATGTGTTACTAGCAGGTGCAGATCGAATTAGTGAACATGAAAACTTTTTACATTAAGGGTGGTATTATTTTAGCCATATTTTTCTATAACATCTGACGTTTTACTCGGCAGTATGATAATTAGTTAGTTACATTATTGCAATATTCATGAAATTTACTGTTCGTGTATTCGATTCCTGCTGGATGCTTATAGTTACAGCTAACACATCGTAGAAAATAAATGAATTTTGAATTCTCTACCTTATATCGGATTTTTCAAAATTTGTCTTAAATGCATACGAACACGATTATATATATATATATATATATATATATATATATATATGTATTACTCTATATCTATATATATATATATATATACATACATATGTATATATATCATATAGGTACATTTGATAATCACTGTATGTCTAGAAGTCAAACTAGCCAACTCTGATCTGTCATAGTAGTCCAGACATCATGGAATTAATGTATTAACGACAAATATAAAAGTAAAATGAATTTCGTGCCTAGTTTGAACTTTAAATCCAAAGCGATTCTTGCATGGATCTAACTGAAGAAATGAAATTTGGTTTGATACTGAACATTTTATGTAGTGCATTGCCCCAGTAACCTAGGGAATAAGCTACATGGCTAAAAGAAATGCTCCATGCTTGACCCATGGTCACGAAACCTACGGCCACAACTGCGGAGTGTGCGAAAAAATTCGATGCCGGTCTTGTAGATGAGTTTCATTTGCTTTGTTTTATAATGCTTATTTTCTACCAAAATTTTGATTTGCCATATGAATATAAATGGCGTGTAGCGTGCAGCAGAGGAGCACAGTGGATAAAGACTCAGACTTCGATGCAAATGTGCTCAGGTTCGAGTCCCGCACGCAGCAAATTCTGGACATAACTAAACGAGCTTCCAACAATCTCGAAACTATATAATTTAACGAACATTGGTTGCTATAATCAAGGTTGTATCTTGATATAAGCCCCTGACCAATTAAATACTTACCTATGTCAGTATAAGCTTAGAATTGTATAGTGTAGAAAAGGCAATTTATCCAGTAGACCGGTTTCGTCCTTATTGGGAACTCATCATGTACTGCCCAGAATTTGCAGCGAACAGGATTCTAACCCAGGCATGTCTGTTTCAGAATCTGGTGCTCTAACCACTGAGCCACCCTGGTACGAGCACCAGATTCCGAAGCGGACGTGCCCAATTTCGAGTCCTATCCGCGGCAAATTCTGGCCAGTACATGATGAAATCCCAATAAGGACGAAACCGGTCTACTGTTCAGTAATGACAGATAGAGGATGGTTAGTTGGAACTTTGGGTCGAAATAGATGCCATATGAGCTCCACCTAAAGAAAAAATAGACTAACCAAGTCACATTAGTTAGTATATAACTGAAAATTGTGTGCTGTGTAGTGTGCGGCATGATGGCTCATTGGTTAGAGCACCAGATTTCGTAGCAGACGTGGCCAGGTTCGAGTCCTGTCCGCGGCAAATCCTGGCCAGTACAGGATGAGTTCCAAATAAGGACGAAACAGGTCTACTGGATGAATTGCCTTTTCTACACTATACAATTCTTAGTTTAAACTGACATATGTAAGTAATTAATGGGTCAGGTGTTTATATCAAAACCGCAACCTTGATTAGAATAATTGTTATCACCACCCGCGCAACCAATGTTCGTTTAATTATATATTCAATGGTGTTTGATCCGCGATAGTCAGTTTGCCGTCGTACTCTGATGATAATCATGGAAGGTCGAAACGCGTCAGTACGTTGCGCCTGGCGGTAGTTTTTTTATGTTGTTCGACGACTGGTTAAATTCAATGGGGTTGGTGTTTACTTCAAGCTCGCAAACTTGATTTAAAGCATTGTTACCACCACCCGCGCAATCAATTATTGTTAAATTGTATTTTCTATATATGTATATGTGGCGAAAGCTGCAAACAGTTAATGTTCGTGACTGCATAGAAATTGTGCAGCCGACATTTCCAGTCAAAGTTCAATGTATGCGAGACTGCTAGAGGTGAGAGCCGCATATCTAAATTTGATTTCCGTATATATTCAATGTGGTTTGATCCTCGACAGTCAGTTTGCCGTCGTACTCTGATGATGATCATGGAAGGTCGAAACGCGTGAGTGCGTTGCGGCTGGCGGTAGTTGTGCTATGTTGTTCGACGACTGGTTAAATACAATGGGGTTGGTGTTTACTTCAAGCTCACGAACATTAATTGTTTGTAGCTTTTGCCACACACATATATATAGGCAATATAATTAAGCAATAATTGATTGCGCGGGTGGTGGTAGCAAGTATTTAAATCAAGTTTGCGAGCTTGAAGTAAGCACCAATTCCATTGTATTTAACCAGTCGTCGAACGACATAGCAAAACTAGCGCCAATCACACAGCCGCCATTTCAAGTCAAGTATAATTTATGTGAGTCTATTAGAGGTGAGAGCCACATATCTAATATTGCTTTCTATTTATATACTATGTGATTTGTTCGTCACAACTCAGTTTGCCATCGAACTTTGATGATAATCATGGAAGGTCGAAACGCGTCAGTGCGTGCAGCTAGTGGGAGTTGTGCTGTTGTTCGACGACTGGTTAAATAGAATGGAATTTGTGTTTACTTCAAGTCCGCAAACTTGATTTAAACAATTGTTACCACCACCCGCGAAATCAATTATTGTTTAATGTAAATCATATTTGCGAGTTTGAGAAAAACACCAAACCTGTTGTACACACTTTTTTGCACAGCATTGGATAACTAAATTCAGTCACACGTTCTGACGCGTTTCAACCTTAGATCACAATCGTAGTAAAAATGTACAACTAAATTATCATGTCAGTCGCACAATTTCAATGATGTCACAAACAGAACGCTTTTGCTGCATTTGCTTCATGCATAAATAATATGCAATTACACAATCATTGATTGCATAGGCAGTAACAACAATCCTTCTTATCAATATTTCGAGTTTAACATAGAGACTAAATACATTGAATCTAAGCAGTCGCAAGACATTGCAAAACTGAAGTAAGTCACGCGTACTGACGCATTTCAACCTTTTTATGATCTTCGTCAGAGCACGGTGGAATACTGACTAAAGTAGGTACGCACCTAAAAGTTTATACGTGTGATTGTATTGAGAATGTACAACTGATTTTTACAAACAAGTACAATCTATGAAACCCTACTAGGAGTGATAGCCGCCTATTTGCTTTTCTATGCATTATATGTACATTGCTGTATGATGCTCTTTATTCAGTTTTATCATCTTGCTTATATGATGATCATTAAAGCTCGAACCGCGTCAGTTTATGGGACAAACTGTTGGTTTGTTTTGTTGTGTAACTTGCTAAATCAGTTGAATTGTTTTATTTCTGATACTTGCATACTTGATTTAACGAGAATAAATCGTCATCTGTGCAATCAATTATTGCTTAGAAGTACATTTTATTGATATTCACAAGATAAATTGAAAATTAAGGTTGTATATATGTTAAATTGGGACTATCTCATAGTAAAATTTCATAATCTTGGATTATAAACACATGGGATAAAGGATAGTTTTAGAAATTTCTTAACAACTTTCTAGAATTATGAACTCGAAAGATAAAAATGTAGAAAGCTTAAAGTAGTATGTGCTAGTTTGCAGATGTGATAATAACGTCTTATTTGCTTTGCAATAAGTCGGATGTTTCATTTCCAGACTTCAAATTTTGTCTAAAATATTTATTAAGTTTGGGATTTTATTAATTTTATTTTATTCCTGAATGTTTATTCCATTACTATGCTCCATTTAAATCAATATCCTGACGTATCGCTTATAATACAATATTGAATTTTAGAAAGTCAATTTAATTAAATGTCATTCTCGGATCCTTATTTTAAAAGTGTTGCAATTTCGGCCCTTAATGCCGACAAATCGTCTATTAGATCGATTTTTATACATTTTCTATACAAAGACATACACAAGTCCATGTTAGCCTAATCTGAAGCTAAATCCCGACGGCTTCGTTAATTTTGTATACTGTACGAGAGGTGTCTCAATTACTACGAATACCTATTTTCGAGGTCAAACTTGAAGCTTAACAAGATGATGCATGTTACCGGAATTTAAATTTGGATTATGCATTGCGATTTTGACCTGAAATCTATGCTCGCTTTTGATTTACTCATCAGGCGTTGGAGGTTATAAATTGAGTTCATATAGTGCTATTTGACGGTCTGTCGTCAAATTCGGACAAGCATTTACGAACTGAATCATTTGGCATTAAGGTGCCAGTAAACGCCCGTACGCCTCCTCCTCTTAGTGAGAACAATTTTGACACACGGACTTCAAATGTTGCATTTTGGCTAGCAGTGATTGATTGGAATCTTTTCCATAGGGGATTCAAGGTTGCCTAGAGTGAAAATAAACATCCGAAATTTAATAAACGTTGTTCGACATTCTTCTTTAATTAATCGAGAACGATAAAAAAATTTTTGCCTAAATTTGGTTTAGCCAGAAATAAATTTTTTTTTGGAAATAAACACAAAATCAT